>JASDQU010501233.1:60883-73168 GCA_032191745.1 Picea mariana | reverse complement strand
TTTGCCTAATTTCTTCTTTGGATTTGTTATCTTGGCCTTTGAAAGGATGCTATCATCTTGTAGGATAGGATTTATCTAGCTTGCTGTTAATCCTATTGTTCATTTATATTTAGAGATTTTGATGTGTATGCATGTTTTGGTTAACTAACATACTCTTCAAGTTTCTTGTGTAGGTAACACCATTTTTGTTAACAAGTTTATTTGCAAGATTTTAAAGCTTGTAGGTTCTCATAGCTTGGAGTGGTAATGAAACTTGCTTGTCTCCTCACAACTTCAAGGATCTAAAGATTCGGTCCCTCCTTAGCTCATCTAAAGACTCCATTGCCCAAGGGTTCCAAGGCTACAATTTTCTCCCTTCACTCTTTCTCAAAGAAAATCTAAAATTTTTGGTTATCTGTTGGAAATAATTTAAATGAAACTTGCATCTAACAATTGTTTCTCAGTATCCTTTTGATGCAAGTATATGCTTATTGTTATATATCGTGGTGAATGTTTACTTCATGTTTTATCAGTTTATGGTTGATTGTTGAATGAATAATAAACTCCTAGATTTAATTTCTTGTACTTAGCTTAGTTTAAGCCTTAGTATTTTGTTAGGGACTACCCTTGGCTTCGCTAGGAGTTGGCCTAGACGGAGGAGTTGAGGATTAGGTGACAACACCTTAACTCTCACTTGCCCCCAAGGACATGGATTGAAGATTTCTTCCACATCTCCTCGGTGTGTATAAGATGGCAACAGGACCCAAACCGGATTTAATGATTGAGTTCTTAGTTTATTAGATTGCACATGTGAAGTGCAAAAACTGAAAGTAACTTGCAGAATTGTAAAAGATGATTACTTTATGCCTTTATGAAACTAGTGTTAGCATGCGCATGTGTAATATAAAGATTAGATAAACTGAAACTTGCATGCAACGAAAAATAACAATCTAATCTAAGCCACCAAGGGTTCTAAGCTAGCATGTGTTATGAGATCTACTCTAGATTATTTTAAGATAAACATGCATGTAGAAATCACGACTAATCTAGCTAAGCTTGCAAAGTAAAGATTGAAAGGAAAGAAAGCCGCTTGGGTACAACTCCTTCGGGCTTGCGTTTACAGTATTTTAGAGTAGATCGGGAAGAAGAAAACGTTACCCAATGAGAGGAGTTGTTTGGAGGGTGTGTTGTGCATGTGATTTCGGCAGCATGCCCTCTTGTCCTGGTAAAAACCTGCAAAAATCAGCAAGCTATTGCTTGCTGATTTGAGTTGCAACACACTCAAAAAGTCAATGAAATTTCTGTTTTTAGGCAGAAATTTCTTATATATGTAAACCAGAAAATTATACGATTTTAGGTGACCTATCTAAGCATGTTAGCTACTAAAATCAAGAATGGAGAAGGTGAATAATATCAGAAATAATTTGGAGTGTAAGTGAGAAGTAAGGGTAAATCCGTGCTTGAACTTATCCCAATATCCTCTCATTGAGATGTCCTGCAAAGCTTAAACAAAATGTGAGACGTAAATAGATAATGATGGCATATATTAATAATCAAAACTACTTTCAATCATTAGTAAATGTAGATCAAATAAGCTAGCAATTATACAATTACTAAACTTAATTAAGTAAACTACTTTACCCAACAATCTACCTATAATCACAGAAATATTTAAAACAAAACGATTTCACCTCATATGCATGCAAAGAGCCTAGACAAATCTTGAGATCCGTGTATCCTCCAAAGCATTTCCTTTTATTATCCAAATGGAAGAAGTTGTAGCAACTACTTGCTACACAATCTTCAAGAGCAACACCAATGAAGAAACGTGACAATAATAATGAGAGAGAGGGGATGAGATGGTGAGAAAATAGTAGCATAATAGTGCAATAATGAAAGGTACCGAATGAGGGAGTGAGAGGTCTCTTAAATAGCTTGAGAAGCTAAGGAGACCACTCTTGGATCTTCAACAAGTGTCAAACATCCAAGGGACAAGACAACTCAAAGGCAATACCAACCAATGAGATGCATGGCTTTTAGGGTGAGGGGAAAGGAAAGTGGAGTGAGTTGGATGAGGATAAAGCAAGCAAAGAGGGGCGAATTAGGCAAGTGAGGGAATTGCTTGGTTTGACTGGAGTTGTTTCTAAGTCTACGTGAGACATCTCCCCAAAAATAAATGATGTTTCTCCTTCAACGTGAGATTCTTCCCATTTACCAAAAGAGAAAGCGTGAACTCTAAAGAGGAAAGCGTGTGCATGAAGGGAAGGACGTGAGGTACGTGATGGAAAGAGTTGGAGTGTGTTGGGAGTGTGTTGGCACACTCCTTAAAGGCATGCGAGTGGGTAAGGAGAGGCGTGAGGGAAGAAAGAGGGACCCACGCACCAAAAGGGTGAGTTTCCAAGTCAAAGTGTGGAGTGGGGGACGCATATCCAAGAGAAATGCATCAGTTTGAGGGGGAAGGCGTGAGGTAGGATTGGGAGTGGGGTAGGAGTGTGACGTGGATGGGAGAGGGACGCGAAAGATGGGAGAGGGACCCATAACTTATTTATTAAATGAGTTATTATATCAAATGATAAACTATTACATGCTTACGTGGGGAAGGGGGACGTGAACTTCCCATGGATTTTAATTAAAAGGTAAGTTTAATTAAAAGTGGGTTTAAAAGGTCGGTGCAGGGTTAGGAAATGATTAGGTGGGGCCCTCTCTTTAATTATTGCCACTTACTTCATCTTTTTTGGCTAAATATTACAAAATTTACACTTTCCCATGTTCTGGGTTTGGCAATTAAAACCGCCATTTTCCTGAAAAACTCCTAAGTGGACAAACAACCTAGCAAAACTTGTCTGACTGAGTTGAAACTTGGTCCATGGGTTTAGGGGGTCTCATTCGCTTTCTTTTGAGTACAAATACCCCTATCAAAGATCCCAGGACCTAAGTTTTACATTAAACACCCAGAATTAATTAATTAATTAATCAATTAATTAATTCAGAACCTTAAAAAAAACCTAGCTATACTTGACGGAATTCCGCAAAATTTCCCGTGCTGTCTTACATGGTCATTTACAACATTCCTAAACACTAGCTACCTAGGAATGACTTCATTAGAACGCCTTTCACCACTTTGGAGGATTTATTGGGTGGGAGTGAAAAACTCAAGGGAGATTAACCCGGCTAGTTAGGCCACATTAACCTCCCGAGGATAAAAAACACTCAACAAAAGGAACTCTCCTAATGAAGAAACCCTAAGGCAACTGACCTAACATGATCCATGTAGACCTATTACATTATAAACCCATGCAGGGGTGCAGTAATCCCGCTTACAAAACTGTGTGCTGGAGAGAAAAATGCCCTGTAGAACCAAAAAGTCTTCGACATGTTTGCATCTGATGATGCATATCTTCATGGTACATGGAGTTGACCCCCTAATTGAAGAGGCGGTCAACATCTGGCTCCATATGGGGACGTGTGTTCGATCTTCTCACATGGGACAGAGAGCATATGAGAATCCAGCATCTACAAACAGGTGCTCACCAATATCCAACATAAGCATACATATATATCAAATAAATAAAATAAATGCTATAAACGATATTTACATAATGAAATAACTATTGTACAACATTTATAAAAATGAAACAATGATACAAAAATACATCTAAGTACATAATCACATAATAAATGAAAGAATACAAAATTGAAATACAAGAGGAGGGTTAGAGATACGTTACAACCGTCCATGCACTGGATGGAATGAAGCCATAAGTGTCTGAAACATCCTTGTCCAGGATGACTCACAGAAGATCCCTTCCCAATTTTTATTAACTTGGAAATTTTCGCAAGCAAGCACCAGCCAAGAATCATGCTCCTTCTTCCCTTCAACCAAACACTGGAATATGACAAGCCACGTAAAATTCTGATATTTTGTTGCTCATGACTGCCAAGGTGGAAGGCCAACCAATGCTCATAATGATACGACATTTATAAACTGAAGTTGCCTTCCATTTTCCCACTGTTTTGTACAAAGTCCTCTTTTGGTTGAGAGGTCAGAAACAAACATGTCAATGGAACCATTATACTGTTTTCCTCAAGGTTGTCAAGGTTCTCCTCCAAAGAGATTGGTTCCACGGGAGGAGGGTGGGGACTTGAATTATCTAGATACTCAACATTTTCAAACTCAAATTCCTTTACCTCCTCAAAGTAAATCACTGACTCATCCATGTATTCATCCAGAATTTCCCCATGAACTTCCTCGTCTTTTTCTCTGTCACGCTCAAGTTCAAAGGGGTCCGGATATTCAATATAAGTTTCTGTAAAGTCATCTTCCATGACCTCCAATTGATCTTCTATGGCCGTAAGTTGTTCATTCATGGTTTCACATTGTTCTTCCTGGGAAAGCTGCACGTTCTGAATTATTTCTTTCAACTCCTCAATGGGATTTGATGGAGCATCAACCTCTATGTCTGAACTGATCATTTTTATATTTGGAAGATTTTTCCTGGTCCATGTTTCCATAAAACTATCAACCAATTCATTGTGGATTTCATGCTGACTACGCCCAAACAGATTCAAGAAGGCATGCAACAAATCCCATATGGTCTTGAATATCTTATCAGGTGAGTGATGAAACCAATCATTTACCCGATCACCACAAAGAGTAAAGACAAATAATTGCATTAGAACATCCTCATAAATAGGCGAATCACACCATTTCTCGATACACTTAGTGAAAGCCCAGATGTGAGCACCAGCATGATCATGATCATAAAAGTCAGGAATGTTATCAATAACATCTTCAGATATATCATGAGGGTAACCAACAATTCCTGAAAAATCAATAGGATCAAAAAAACCATCCATTTCTAACTAGACATTTAAACAAAGGCCTAAAGAAAAGGATTGGGACCCAAAATTATTAAGGATCCGACAAGAAGGGAAACATGCTAACTTCATCCAAAAACCATTTCAAGTTCAAGGATGAAGAAAACAAGCCGTGAGTTCCTTCTTAAAGAATACTTTGTCAAATTATTTTAAAGTGGAGTCGCCAGATGGCCAAGTTTATTTCAGACAAACAAGAGCATCAAACAAAGCAAAACAAGAAGGAAAACAATTAATAGATTATTAATTTGGAACAAGAATTGGATATAAGTGAGTGTTTCTTCCCCAAGAATTTCAAGCAGCTAACAAGGATTGCTCCTTGCAGTATACTTGATAGATTTGTTCAATGGAGTCGCCACTTGGAAAGGAAGCAAACAAAAACAACCAATGCAAGTTCAAAGAATTATCAGTTCTTTAAAAAAAAAATAGTCATTTTGACCAAGGATAAATGACTTATCCCCGGCAACGGCGCCAAAGATGTTGTCGTCCTTATACACACTTGCAAACGTGAGCCAAGTCCTGCTCACTTAGTGTGTCCTCGGAGGCACAATGCCTAGGTTCAAAGCCCACGCTGTCACTTTGACTTGAACCTCTTCCCTCTAGGCTAACTCCTAGGGAAGCCAAGGGGGGTAGACCCTAGTTACTAAATGAGATTTACGATTAAGTGTTCTAGGAGTTGATTTTAATTAATTAAAAGGTTAAGGGGAATCTAGCCTATGATGTCAATCAGCAAATGCAAGATGCAACTATCTAAGTATGAGAGTCAGACCTTTTCCTAGGGCAACTAAGACTAGTGCCTAAGATTGGGCAAATGGGGTCAACTATGTTAGGGGGATGTTCGTTACAAGATACGTTACAAAGTATTACAAAAAGATAGATACAACTAGACACAAAGAATATATCAGATATACAGATTGAGACTAGATACAAGATATACAATATACTAACAAGTTAACTCGCATGTGCAGGAATTAAAGATACTCAAGATAAAGCAATCATCAACACATGAAGCCAAGCATGCTCACAATAAATAGAGTTCCGTTGGACTGCTTTTCAATGACCAAGAGCCGCAAATCACTCAAGATCCAATCAAGAGAATGCCTCCAGGTGGATGCGCACTTCTTGAAGGATCACACCACGAGATAAAGGAACAAAATAGATGAAAGCTAGCAAATGTAAAGTAGGTTCCAGATGACAAAGATATAACCACTTAAATATTTATTCTACAACAGATAAATCAATTTGCATATGAATGTAGATTGAAAGACAGTGAGACCAGTGAGCTTGCAAGTGTGTAACTGTATTGCTTGGTGTTGTAGATTGAAAATTGAATTAAGTGGTTAAGTGTGGGATTAATTTTAGCCCTATCTAGGTGTCAACCCAAAACTCTCCTCCCCCTATTACCAAGTGGTTGTTGGATGCTCAAGAAGTGAGGCAACAAGGCCTACCCTAGCTTCACAGGTCAACCCTAAGGCCAAGTACTCCGGAAAACTTTCTGTGGCTTTCCTCAAAACCCCAGTTTTTAAGTGGCGTAGATGGTGAGTTAAGATGTCCTATTAAGTCTAATTAATAAATTTTAGATCTATGAGCTAAATATTGCGAAGTGTGGTTGAGTGCTTGTAGCTTGTTCAACAAAGGATTGCCAACAAACTAAAAATTGAAAGATAAGAAGGCTGAAGCCTTTAGACAATGGATTGCAAGTTAAATTTTAGTTTCCGGAAAAGGCCTTGGGGACCCCAACCGGATTTAATGATTGAGTTCTTAGTTTATTAGATTGCACATGTGAAGTGCAAGAACTGAAAGTAACTTGCAGAATTGTAAAAGATGATTACTTTATGCCTTTATGAAACCAGTGTTAGCATGCGCATGTGTAATATAAAGATTAGATAAACTGAAACTTGCATGCAACGAAAAATAACGATCTAATCTAAGCCACCACAGGCTCTAAGCTAACATGTGTTATGAGATCTACTCTAGATTATTTTATGTTAAACATGCATGTAGAAATCACGACTAATCTAGCTAAGCTTGCAAAGTAAAGACTAAAAGGAAAGCAAGCCGCTTGGGTACAACTCCTTCGGGCTTGCGTTTACAGTATTTTAGAGTAGATCGGGAAGAAGAAAACGTTACCCAGTGAGAGGAGTTGTTTGGAGGGTGTGTTGTGCATGTGATTTCGGCAGCATGCACTCTTGTCCTGGTAAGAACCTGCAAAAATCAGCAAGCTATTGCTTGCTGATTTGAGCTGCAACACACTCAAAAAGTAAATGAAATTTCTGTTTTTAAGCAGAAATTTCTTACCTATGTAAACCAGAAAATTATACGATTAGGTGACCTATCTAAGCATGTTAGCTACTAAAATCAAGAATGGAGAAGGTGAATAATATCAAAAATAATTTGGAGTGTAAGTGAGAAGTAAGGGTAAATTCGTGCTTGGACTTATCCCAATATACTCTCCTTGAGGTGTCCTGCAAAGCTTAAACAGAATGTGAGACAAAAATAGATAATGATGGCATATATTAATAATCGAAACTACTTTCAATCATTAGTAAATGCAGATCAAATAAGCTAGCAATTATACAATCACTAAACTTAATTAAGTAAACTACTTTAGCCAACAATCTACCTATAATCACACAAATATTTAAAACAAAACGATTTCACCTCATATGCATGCAAAGAGCCTAGACAAATCTTGAGATCCGTGTATCCTCCAAAGCATTTCCTTTTATTATCCAAATGGAAGAAGTTGTAGCAACTACTTGCTACACGTTCTTCAAGAGCAACACCAATGAAGAAGCGTGACAATAATAACGAGAGAGAGGGGATGAGATGGTGAGAAAATAGTAGCATAATAGTGCAATAATGAAAGGTACCGAATGAGGAAGTGAGAGGTCTCTTAAATAGCTTGAGAAGCTAAGGAGACCCCTCTTGGATCTTCAACAAGTGTCAAACATCCAAGGGACAAAACAACTCAAAGGCAATACCAACCAATGAGATGCATGGCTTTTAGGGTGAGGGGAAAGCAAAGTGGAGTGAGTTGGATGAGGATAAAGCAAGCAAAGAGGGGCGAATTAGGCAAGTGAGGGAATTGCTTGCTTTGACTGCAGTTGTTTCTAAGTCTACGTGAGAAATCTCCCCAAAAATAAATGATGTTTCTCCTTCAACGTGAGATTCTTACCATTTACCAAAAGAGAAAGCGTGAACTCTAAAGAGGAAAGTGTGTGCATGAAGGGAAGGACGTAAGGTACGTGATGGAAAGAGTTGGAGTGTGTTGGGAGTGTGTTGGCACACTCCTTAAAGGCATGCGAGTGGGTAAGGAGAGGCGTGAGGGAAGAAAGAGGGACCCACACACCAAAAGGGTGAGTTTCCAAGTCAAAGCGTGGAGTGGGGGACGCATATCCAAGAGAAATGCGTGAATTTGAGGGGGAAGGCGTGAGGTAGGATTGGGAGTGGGGTAGGAGTGTGACGTGGATGGGAGAGGGACGCCAAAGATGGGAGAGGGGCCCATAACTTATTTATTAAATGAGTTATTATATCAAATGATAAACTATTATATGCTCACGTGGGGAAGGGGGACGTGAACTTCCCATGGATTTTAATTAAAAGGTAAATTTAATTAAAAGTGGGTTTAAAAGGTAGGTGAAGGGTTAGGAAATGGTTAGGTGGGGCCCTCTCTTTAATTATTGCCACTTACTTCATCTTTTTTGGCTAAATATTACAAAATTTACACTTTCCCATGTTCTGGGTTTGGCAATTAAAACCGCCATTTTCCCAAAAAACTCCTAAGTGGACAAACAACCTAGCAAAACTTGTTCGACTGAGTTGAAGCCTTGTCCATGGGTTTAGGGGGTCTCATTAGCTTTCTTTTGAGTACAAATACCCCTATCAAAGATAACGGGACCTAAGTTTTACATTAAATACCCAAAATTAATTAATTAATTAATCAATTAATTAATTCGGAACCTTAAAAAAAACCTAGCTATACTTGACAGAATTCCGCGAAATTTCGCGTGCTGTCTTACATGGTCATTTACAACATTCCTAAACACTAGCTACCTAGGAATGACTTCATTAGAACGCCTTTCACCACTTTGGAGGAATTATTGGGTGGGAGTGAAAAACTCAAGGGAGATTAACCCGGCTGGTTAGGCCACATTAACCTCCCGAGGATAAAAAACACTCAGCAAAAGGAACTCTCCTAATGAAGAAACCCTAAGGCAACTGACCTAACATGATCCATGTAGACCTATTACATTATAAACCCACGCAGGGGTGCGGTAATCCCACTTACAAAACTGTGTGCTGGAGCAAAAAATGCCCTGTAGAACCAAAAAGTCTTCGACATGTTTGCATCTGATGATGCATATCTTCATGGTACATGGAGTTGACCCCCTAGTTGAAGAGGCGATCAACAGGGGGAATATTTGACCCCCACCACTTTAATTTATGTTATAAAGTCAAAGTGACTTTATTTCACTTAAGTTACAAAGTGACTTTAATAACATAAAGTAACTTAGGAACTTAAGATATGGGGAGATTTAATCTCAACCCTTCATCTTGGTTGGCCTAGATCTAATCTTGGCCATTGGTTTCCTAGGTTAGCCAAAGGATGAGGCTAAAGCTAAGGATGAGGGAAAAAGCACATTCATTGTTCACTTGAGAGATTTGAGTGAAGGCAAGAGAGGAGAGGAAGAGTTTTGGCGAAGAGAGGGGTGCACCTTGGGAAGAGGGTGCACCATTGTTGAGCTTGCATGCTTGAGGGTGCACCATTTGAGGAGGGGTGCACTCTGCTTGGAGAGGGCACATCTTGGTAGAGGGGCGCACATGCTTGAGAAGAGGGCGCACCATTTGTGAGGGGCACATTTGTCTTGTAGAAGGGGTGCACCATTTGTGAGGGTGCACTTCAACAAGAAGGAACTCAAGCTTGAGGAGAGGCGCACCATAAGATTGAGGGTGCAAGGCTTCAAGGCTAGCAGGCGCAAGGAAAGAGGGGCACATTCTCTAAGGGAAGCACATATTCTAAGAAGAACTCCAAAGCCAAGCTCAAGTGGAGTTGGCTATTGTATGAGGTTCTTCTTGTGTATTTCCTTATTCCTATTTTGCATGAGATCTCCATAATAAAATTTCTCTTCCAACTGGTTTTTCCCATGGGAGTTTTTCCAGGGACATGTTGACCAAAAATACATGTGTAAAAATCTTGTGGTTTGCATTCTTTTATTTCAGCATTTAGGTGTAAAGATCCTAGAGTATTTTATCTTTTAATGCATGTGGAAGAGCAAACTTTGGAGAGCAAAACTATCTTTATTAAACCCTTCACAAAGAGTCATTAAAAGAGCATAAAATTAAAAGCTTAAGGGAAGATTCAGTGGGCAGAAAATTCAGACTTGGTGGCTGTCCTAAAACAGTCCTAAAACATTCCTGAAAAACCTTGAAAACTGTGCCCAACAAGAGGTCAAGGACAGACCTGTTGGGCAGCCTTAGGAAACTCAAAATTCTTCACCCACTGCTGGAATAGTGATTAGTTAAGGGTAATTCCAAGGAAAGTGTGCATCCATAAAATACCCAGCCTAAATCTGTACACTGAATCACCTGTGTCACTAGGAACTGCCTGCCAAGTACAACTGGAACATGCTGAAAGGGCCTCATACAATATAAGGTGTAACAGTTAGCACATGAAAGGAAGAGGAGCAGCAGGAAATTTCACAATAATTATGCTTCAAATCACTTTTAAATAACAATCTTCCAAGTTCCTTTGCTCACTAGTGAAACTGTTGAGAAATGCTTGATGTAGGCAGTTAGTATTGTGGCTAGAGGCAGGAAAAAATTGCACGAGTTGCACATGGCATAACCTTTAAGTGTAAGCTAGTAGCAGAAAGTTGAAACATAGTAGTAACCATCTACTCTACAAAACCTCGGCGCACTTGTATACTTTATTTGTGCACCTTAGCATTCTTGTCTTCTCGGACTGAAAGGGTGTTGAATGTATAGATTCTAGAAGCATATTCAAAACGAAATAAATGAAGTCACTGAAAATATTTGAGGGAAAAGAAAACAAAATCCTAAGCTTGTCCACAGCAAAGATGCCGACTAACCAGTAAAGAGGATTTTAAAGTACTCGTTACTTATTACCTTTCAGTGACTAAAGCGAAAGTGGCCAGTTCTGGAGTACTCAAATGCTGTGCATACTGAGCCGCAATCTCTTGTCGTGTCTGCTGATCAGGGAGGTCAAATGTGATTGAAGAATCAAATCGGCTGCAGAACAAAATAGTTGTTTGACATTAACAGATAGACATTCCTACTACTGATGTGATAAAGCTGGAAAAAACACAATTCTAAATACCAACACTAGCAATGGAACAAATGGAACACAATAGGTTTTACATAGTATTATTGTCTAACAGTTCTGAATTCTACTAAATTACTAGTCACACTAAGATTGCAATCATGTTCCAAGATGTACCTGATAAGAGCAGGGTCAAGATCCTGCCTCCTGTTTGTAGCAGCAATCACCACAACTTTCTTCTCCTGTTCAAATCCATCTATCTGCATCCATGATAACACACATATTCAGTTAACCCTTTACTCCAATTATAATGCCCATAGATCTTTTTGCTATTCATATCCTTGAATCCAATTCTAGTGCTCTCTGACAGGTCAGGTACAAGAAATACATTCCTTAAAACGAGCTCATATTTTAGACTTGGTGCACTATGGAGCCATGGACTATAGAATTCATCTATGCCAGATTATACCAAATTAAAATTTTGGATTTTTGTGTAAGTCACAGCATAATTTACCGTGTATGCCTTGTTATCCCCGATTTCTAGGGATAACTAGGAGATCATGTCTCGAGGCCCACAGGTCCTAGACATGGAGTACCGAGAGCAGGATTGACCTGAGCATGGCCCTAGAGGGCGCATCCTTTTCTTCTTTCGTCAGATTCGTCTTGTCAGTAGCAGCAACATCCATCACCATCGGCATGGTCTTGTATCGAAGAAGGCTCTTGCTCCATGAGGTAATTGGTCCAGGTATCATGGTACATGTCACTTTTGATCATTATAACCTTTGGATATATGCATCTTAATCCTTTTATTTCTGACGATTGCTTGGATCTTACATTAACCCACTTGACCATGATTGGGGGGATTGACAAGGTGTCCTAGCAAGCCTGTACCCATAGGTTTTGGTTTGCCACTGGGGGGATTTCTGAAGAGCCATCGTCTGCTCCCATCATATCATCACTGTTATCCCCGATATCTAGGGATAACTAGGAGATCATGTCTCGACGCCCACATGGTCCTAGACATGGAGTACCGAGAGCAGGAGCGACTTGAGCATGGCCCTGGAGGGCCCATCTTTCTTCTTCTCAGCCAGCTTTGTCCTGTCAGCAGTACCAGCTTCCATCACTACCGGCTTGGGCTTGCATCAGAG
>JASDQU010501233.1:38214-50918 GCA_032191745.1 Picea mariana | reverse complement strand
AATCCATTTAGTAACTAGGGACAACCCCCCTTGGCTTCCCTAGGAGTAAGCCTAGACGGAAGAAGTACCTGCCAAGGTGACAGTGTGGGCAGGAACTTAGACATCGTGTCTCCGAGGGCACACTAAGTGAGCCGGACTTAGCTCACGTTTGCAAGTGTGCATTAGGGCGACAACAACCCCAAATTAGCTCCTTTGGTCCAGCAGGAGTTACAGAAAATGCTAGAAGCAGTTATTATTCAGCAGACTAGACATTCTTCTTGGTGTTCAAACTTGGTTGTTGCTAGGAAGAAGAATGGGAAAATTCATATCTACATTGACTTCAGGAACTTAAACATTGCTTGCACAAAAGACAACTACCCCCTCCCCAAGATGGAAACTCTACTTCAAAGGGTTACAGGATCAAGAATGATTTCCATGCTTGATGGTTTCTCGGGTTATAATCTGATCAGATTAAAAGCAAAAGATAGGCATAAGACAACTTTTATTACTCCATGGGAAACTTTTGAATATCTCAGGATGCCATTTGGTTTATTAAATGCTGGAGCTACTTTTCAACGAGCTATGGATTATGCCTTCAGGGGGTTGATTGGTAAGTTAATTGAAATATATCAAGATGATCTAACAGTCTTTTCTAAGGATGGTAAAACTCACATAACCCACCTTAGGCAAGTTTTGGACAGGTGTAGAGAATTTGGAATTTCTCTAAATCCTGCTTGTTGCAGTCCTTATACACACTTGCAAACGTGAGCTAAGTCCTGCTCACTTAGTGTGTCCTCGGAGGCACAATGCCTAGGTTCAAAGTCCACGCTGTCACTTTGACTTGAACCTCTTCCGTCTAGGCTAACTTCTAGGGAAGCCAAGGGGGGTAGACCCTAGTTACTAGATCAAATTAATATTTAATGTTCTAGGAGTTGATTTTAATTGGTTAAAAGGTCAGGGGGAATCTAGCCTAAGATGTCAATCAACAATTGCAAGATGCAACTATCTAAGTATGAGAGTCAGACCTTTTCCTAGGGCAACTAAGACTAGTGCCGAAGATTGGGCAATGGGGTCAACTAAGTTAGGGGGAATGTTCGTTACAAGATAAGTTACCAAGTATTACAATAAGACAGATACAATTAGATACAAAAGAATAAATCAGATATACAAATTAAGACTAGATACAAGATATACACTATACTCACAAGTTTGCTCACATGTGTAGGAATTAAAAATACATAAGATAAAGAGATCAACACATGAAGCCAAACATGCTCACAACAGATAGAGCTCTGTTGGACTGCTTTTCAATGGCCAAGAGACACAAAGCACTCAAGACCCAATCAAGAGAATGCCTCCAGGTGGATGTGCACTTCTTGAAGGATCACACCACGAGATAAATGAACAAAATAAAGATGAAAGCTTTGAATGTAAGTGCTTCAGATGAAGGGATATAACCACTTTAAGTAATAATTCCACAACACATAATTTAACTTGCATATGAATGTAAAATGAGAGACAGTGAGATCAGTGAACTTGCAAGTGTGTAACTGTATTGCTTGGTGTTGTAGAGTGAAAATTGAATTAAGTGATTAAGTGTGAGATTAATTTTTAGCCCTATCTAGATGTCAACCCAAAACTCTCCCCCCCTATTACCAAGTGGTTGTTGGATGCTTAAGAAGTGAGGCAACGAGGCCTACCCTAGCTTCACAGGTCAACCCTAAGGTCGAGTACTCCGGAAAATTTCCGTGGCTTTCCTCAAAACCCCAGTTTTTAAGTGGCGAAGATGGTGAGTTAAGGTGTCCTATTAAGTCTAATTAATGAATTTTAGATCTATGAGCTAAGTAATGTGAAGTGTGATTGAGTGCTTGTAGCTTGCTCAACAAAGTTGCCAAAGTATTGAAAATTGAAATACGTGAAGGCTGAAGCCCTTTAACAATGAAGTTGCCAAATGAGTTCTTAAATGTTATATTGCAAAAGTGAAGTTTGAGAACTGAAAGTAACTTGCGGAATTGTAATAGGTTGATTAAGCCCTTAAGATATCGATACTTGCATGCATGTACATAAGATGAAAAACTTAAGAAACAGTTGCTTGCATGTAAAGTAAAAGACAGAACCGAAAAGTTAATTAACCGATTAGCGCATGCATGTGTGATAGGTTTACGAAATTAAAGACTGCATGCAAGGTAAGATAAACCGAAAGCAAAATATCCACGATGCCTCCATGGGCTCTAAGCTAGCATATGTTATGAGATCTACTCTAGATTATTTTACGTAAGCATGCATGTAGAAACCACAACTAATCTAGCTAAACTAAGCATGAAAAATAAACGAAAGAGATCTAATCTAGAGCTTGCGAAAATAAGACAGAAAGAGAAAGAATGCAAGCCACTTGGGTACAACTCCTTTGGGCTTGCTTTACAGTGATTTCGAATATAGAAGGAAAAGATAAACGTTTACCACTATGAGAGGAGTTACTTGAGGGTGTGTTGTGCATGAAATTGGGCAATATGCCCCCTTGTCTTGGCGAGAATTTGCAAAAATCAGCAAGCTATTGCTTGCTGATTTGAGCTGCAACACACTCAGAAAATGTTATGAAATCTTTGTTTTTAGGCAAAGATTTCGTGCATACAAGAACCAGAAAATTTTAAGACTTTAGGTGACCTATCTAAGCATGTTAGCTACCGAAATGAGAATGAGAAAAGGTGAACAATACAGAAATAACTTGGAGTGTATGAAAATCTCAAAGTGGGACTCTTCCAAGAGGCACCCTAATGAAACCCTTGAAGTCCAACCTGCAAAAACTCACACAATAGCATGCATACAATGGATAATATGGAGGGTTAATCTAATAAAGTGAAATACTTGCACCCTATCTAGCCAACCACATATATAGATTCACAAGACTACTCTTTGCAAGATCTACTTAAATAAAATACTTTACCTAAGATCCATTCATGCAACCATTATATGAAATCAAAGCGATTTTACCTCATATGTTTGTAAGAACACAAATACTTGTAGATCTTCCCAAAATCCTCCAAAGCTATTTTCTTTTATTATCCAATGGGAAGAGGTCGTGACAACTAATTGCCACAAGCCCTTCAAGAACAAAACCAGTGAAGAAATACGACAATAATGAGAGAGATAGAGAGAATGGCGAGAAACTAGTAGCATAACAGTGCAATAATGAAAGGTGTCAAATGAGGGAGTGAGGGGTCTCTTAAATAGCTTGAGAAGCTAAGGAGACCCCTCTTGGATCTTCAACAAGTGTCAAAGATCCAAGGGACAAGACAACTCATGGAGAAAATCAACCAATGAGGTGATAGGCCTTTAGGGTGAGGGGAATGGAGAGTGGATGAAGTGAAGAGGAGAAAACAATGGAAAGGAGAGGCGTATTAGGCAAGAGGAGGAAGCGTATGAGAAAGGGGAGGCTCACGTACCAATTAAAAAAAAGTTTCCTTGACTTGAACAGAGATGTTTCCATCCAGATGTGAGCTTTCTCCACTTTTAAACAAAAGAAAGCATGAGTTGGGAAAGGAAGCGTGAGGTAAGTTGGAAAGAAGTGAGGAAAGGCAGCGTGAATTGGAAAGGAGAGGCCCCACGTCTCAATCAAAGAAAGAAACTTCTAAACTAACATGGGAGAAAGCGTGGATTAAGAGAGGAAGGAGGAGTGTGGTGCGTGGGGCATGGGGGACGTGGAGTCCACGTGAGGGAAGAGTTAGAGTATGCAGAGCACACTCCTAAGTGTGAAAGGATTGGTTGAGGAGGTGAGTACGTGAGCAAGGAAGGAGGGAGGGCCCACAAATTCAATTAAAAAGTGAATCAAATGTTATGTGGAAGGGGGACGCATATCCAAAATGGAATGCATGGGTTAAGGAAGCATGCGTGAGGGAAAGGTGAGAGGCAAGGAGTGGGAGAAGAAGGGCGTGAGTAATAAGGGAGGGACCCATAACTCACTTTAAGTGAGTTAATAAATCAAATTATGACTTACACATGAGCTCACGTGGGAAGGGGGACGTGAGGGAGATACGTGGAATTAATTAAAACTTGATTTTAATCAAATGTGGGTTTAAGAGGGTAGGTGAAGTTTAGAATAGGTAGGTGGGGTCCTCTCTTCATCATTTGCCACTTATTTCACTCAATTTGGACCATTATTACAAAAATTACATTTTCCCATGTTCTGGGTTTGGCAATTAAAAACGCCATTTTCTCGAAAAACTCCTAAGCGGACAAAAAACCTAGCAAAACTTGTCCGACTGAGTTGAAACTTGGTCCATGGGTGCAAGGGGTCTCATTAGCTTTCTTTCGAGTACAACTACCCCTATTGAAAATCCCAGAACCTAAGTTTTACATTAAATACCCAAAATTAACTAATTAATTAATTCGAAACCTTAAAAAAAACCTAGCTATACTTGACGGAATTCCGCGAAATTTCGCATGCTGTCTTACATGGTCATTTACAACATTCCTAAACACTAGCTACCTAGGAATGACTTCATTAGAACGCCTTTCACCACTTTGGAGGATTTATTGGGTGGGAGTGAAAAACTCAAGGGAGATTAACCCGGCTGGTTAGGCCACATTAACCTCCTGAGGATAAAAAACACTCAGCGAAAGGAACTCTCCTAATGAGGAAACCCTAAGGCAACTGACCTAACATGATCCATGTAGACTTATTACAATATTAACCCACGTAGGGGTGCGGTAATCCCGCTTACAAAATTTGTGCTGGAGGCAAAAATTGCCTAGTAGAACCAAACTATCTTCGACATATTAGCATCTGATGATGCATTACTTCATGGCACATGGAGTTGACCCCCTAGTTGAATAGGCGGTCAACACTGCTAAGTCAGTTTTTGGGGTAACGAAAGGTAAGTTACTAGGCCACATAATCACTAAGGATGGGGTAAAGTTAGACCCAGAAAGAGTTGAAGCTATCGGTAAGGTGCCTTTTCCCACAACAAAGAAACTTCTTCAATCCTTCTTAGGACAAACCAATTTTGTCCATAGGTTCATTCCTAACTATGTCGAGATCATGAAACCTATATATAAGCTACTTAAGAAGGATGTGAAATTTGAATGGAATGATGAAAGTAGATGAGCTTTTGAACAGATAAAGATTGCCATATGTAAAGCTCCGGTTCTTATCAGTCTAGATTATGAGAAGGATTTTCAGATCTTCTCTTTTGCCTCTGAAGACACAATTGCTAGTGTGTTGCTTCAGAAAAATGACCAGGGCCATGATCAACCTATTGCTTATATGAGTAGGGCCTTGCAAAATTCAGAGTTAAAGTATCCCATGTTTGAGAAACAAGCATATACCTTAGTCAAGTCACTCAAACATTTCAGAGTCTTCATTGGATATTCCAATGTGATTGGGTATGCCCCTAGTTCTGCGGGTAAGGATGTATTATCTCAAGTGGAAGGATTAGGCTCAAGGGGTAGATGGATTGCTAAAATCCAAGAGTATGATTAGGAGATTAGACCAACAAAATTGATTAGGGGTCAAGGCCTAGCTAAAATGTTAACAGAAAGCAATGAGAAGACCTTGGATATGGTTAACCAAATCAACAATGAAGATTGGCATCCTAACTTATTAAATTTGGAACAAGTGGAATGGTACAAAGACATCATCTTTTATCTCAAAAATCTTTTATGAATGTTAACTAATGTGCTTTGAAGCTTGTTTGTGTAGAGAAACACCAAATACAAGAGTTTGCAGGGATTAATATTGCAGGTAGCACTAATCTGTTGGAGAGGATAAGAAGTTTGGTTACTTCTTTTTCTGTCCAAAGAGTTCCTAAAGAAGGCATTCACCCTCTTCTTCACATCAAGGAGAGCCCCATAGCTTGAATTTTCCAAGCTTAAGTAAAAAAAAAAAACTCAGAATTTCGATAAGCTCTTTTCTTTACTTCTTTCTTTTGGTTGCATGTTGGTTTAGATTAGTTTCAAGGTTTAATTTTCAATATCTAATACATGCATGCATAACTTGCTAGATGCAGGTTAAAAACTTTCATTTTAAAGGTAAATCTAGGCAAGTTTTAAAGCAAATTTTAGGTCTTTTGCATCTAAGTTTGAGATCTAAAGTTAGCTTAGCTTAAACTGTTATTTAGGCTATTTAAAGATTGTATGTTTGCTGTCCTAAAACAGCAAACAAAACTCTTTAAGAAGAGCCCAAGTTAGGACCTTTTAAAGCCTCAAAAAAGCCCCAAAAAATCCACTTTTTGCCTTAGAAATTTTTTAAAAAATTTTGATATTTTTTTTTTTCTTAGAACTTTTTCCTATCATCGTCTAATCATTTCTGTTTGATGTTTAATTGAAGCAAGTACAGGTCCAAGAGGAGTTTATGCTCATTTTGGGTGGATTTCAAGGTTTCCAGGGACCCTGGGGGGTTTTAACTTAATTTTTTTTTAAGTTGTCATTTTCTCCTTTTCTTGCATTTTTTTTAAAGACCCAAGTTTATAAGGATCCCTCCTTCTTCCAAAGAGCTAAAATCTCAACGAGAATATCAATTCTCTGTTGTAAAAAAGGTAATAAAGGTGGGCCCTTGTGCCCATCTTTCTTCTTCCTCTCAGGGAGATGGGTGTCATGGTTTGTTTTCTTTGCGTAAAGTTGTGCATGCTCTAATATAACAATCAACTACACAAATCAATCAATATCAAACACGCTACAAACACTCTAACCTAATGCATGTTAAATCAATGCTTAGATTTTCATGCAATCCAACTTAATAAAATCCTCGATCTACACTGCACACGACTCCATTTAAGGCACTGGTTAAAACATACTATCTGTCGATCTCTGTCTTATGTGAGCAAATTTCATGCATGCTTTAATGTATCTTTCATGTGAGTAGTTTTTACATTTATGTATTTCATCTAACTTTATTTCTCAAGTCTTGCAGATCTTGTATCCTTTTATAAAACACATGCATGCTTATGGAATGGTATTTCACTTGATTATCTGATGATTATATATGCATGTCTACAAAGCAAGTACTTTTGATTATTATGATGGTGAATGATAAATGTTAGTAGATCTAGTTTTATTTTCAAGTAATAAACTTCTAGAATAAAGTTTTATTTTTTTCACAGTTTAGAAAGCCTTAGTTTATTTTTATAAGGACTACCCCCTTTGGCTTCGCTAGGAGTTGGCCTAGACAGAGGAGTTGAGGATCAGGTGACAACACCTTGACTCGAGACTTGCCCCCAAGGACACACCAAGTGGATTGAAGGTTTCTTCCACGATAACCCAGGTGTGTATTAGGACGACAACATTTTTTTGCGTCCTTGCCGGGGATAAACCTTTCTATTCTCGGGACACGACTTTTGTTTTTCTTTTTTCTTTTTGCTTTGTTTGATGCTTCTTGTTTGTTTATAATAAACTTGATCATCTACCCACAAAATCCTTAGAGCGGGATATTATTGGCCCACTATATTTTCAGATGTGCATCAGTTTGTTAGGAGATGTGAGCCATGTCAGCGTTTCACAGGAAAGCAAAATTTAGCAGCACTCCCTTTACAACCAGTGGTGGTTGAAGCACCTTTTCAGCAGTGGGGTTTGGACTTCATTGGGAAATTTAATGATAACTCAAGTAATGGTTATTCATGGGTTATTACAACAATAGATTACTTTACAAAGTGGGTTGAAACCATTCCAACAAAGTCAGCAACTGAAAAGGTAGTGATGGATTTCCTAGAAGACATAATCATAACTAGATTTGGGGTCCCCTCAAAGATAGTGACAGATAATGCCAAAGCCTTTTGTTCAGCCGAGATGTCATCTTTTTGCTTCAAGTATGGCATTATCTTGTCGCATGCATCATATTACTATCCCCAAGGTAATGGTCAAGCAGGGTCAAGTAATAAAAATTTAATGACCATTGTTGAGAAAATAGTTGGTGATAATAAAAGATCTTGGGACAGTAAAATCAAACATGCATTATGGGCTGATAGAATAACAAAGAAAGCATCTACTAGAAAGAGTCCGTCTGAGCTGGTGTATGGATTGGAGGCTAGGTTGCCAGTGCATCATAGACTCCCTACTTATGGGTCAGTTGAGGTTGCCAGTGCATCTTCTCAGTCACCTATGCTAGCCACGACACATGAGGATATCAGTGGCATTCCTGATATGGTAGAGGAGCCTTGTGTGGGGATTGTACACAAGGGACATATGGATCTGCAGACCCAGGAGGAGAGGTATGGCTTGGAGATAGTTGACCTTACACATACCTATCAGTATGAGGAGAGTGAGTCACCACTCTTGGAGATTCCATTGATGGACCAGGTTGTGGAGACCGATATCTTGTTGGGACACTTACTTCTAGGATCAATCTACAGTGATGAGGATGCACTCCTTATTGGACGGGATGACCATAGCCGTGTCTAGACACATCTGTTTGGGATTTAGGCACAGATGATATTAATAGGGTGAGTGCACAGGAGGATACAGGATACAGTGTGATTCATGTGGGGGTAGCAGTTGGTGATGGCGTGCAGTGGCATATAGGAGGACTCAGAAATAACTTGGAGTGTATGCGAGAAATAAAGGTAAATCCATGCTTGGACTTAGCCCAATATCCTCTCCTTGAAGTGTCCTGCAAAGCTTAAACAGAATTTGAGATGAAGATAAATAATGATGGCATATATGAATAATCAATATTAATTTTAATCATTAGTACATGCAGATCAAATAAGTTAACAATTATACAATCACTAAACTTAGTTAAGTAAAATACTTTACCCAACAATCTACCTATAATCACACAAATATTTAAAACAAAACGATTTCACCTCATATGCATGCAAAGAACCCAGACAAATCTTGAGATCCGTGTATCCTCCAAAGCATTTCCTTTATTATCCAAATGGAAGAAAATGTAGCAACTAATTGCTACA
This sequence comes from Picea mariana, assembly GCA_032191745.1. Lineage (NCBI taxonomy): Eukaryota > Viridiplantae > Streptophyta > Pinopsida > Pinales > Pinaceae > Picea > Picea mariana. Next base: position 42,039 of record JASDQU010501233.1, on the reverse strand, counting down.
AGTTCTTCAATAGCCACACCAATGAAGAGAAGTGACAATAATGATGAGAGAGGAAGAGAATAAGATGGTGAGAAACTAGTAGCATAACAGTGCAATAATGAAAGGTGAAGACTAAGGGAGTGAGAGATCTCTTAAATAGCTTGAGAAGCTAAGGAGACCCCTCTTGGATCTTCAACAAGTGTCAAAGATCCAAGGGTGAAGACAACTCATTGGCAATACAAACCAATGAGATGCATGGCTTTTAGGGTGAGGGGAAAAGGAAAAAGGATGAGGTGATGAGGAGAAAGCAAGGAAAGGATGGGGCAATTTAGGCAAGAGGAGGGAGTCCATGCATGCCTTGAAAGAAAACTCCAAAATTTAGTGGATGTTTCCACCTTACTCAAGAAATAAAACACATGTTTCCAAGAGGGAAGCGTGAGTCAAAGGGAGGAAATACGTGAGGATTGGTTAGCAATAGTTGGAGTGTGTTGGCACACTCCTTAAAAGAAATTGATTGGTGGAAGGGAAAGGAGTAGGTGGAGGAGAAGGGACCCATGCTCCAAGATTAGAGAGATTCCAAATATTTACGTGGGAGAGGGATGTGAGTGTGACGTGAGGTTGACTTGAAGGGATGCGTGGGAGTTTGAAGTTGGAGTGTGGAAGGAGTGTGGAGTCCACACTCAAGGATGATGTGGAGGGAAGGATGAAGGGCGTATGAGTGAAAAGAGGAGGCCCCACGCTCCACTTAAGAGACCATTCCATATTAAATGTATGAGGGTCATACGTGAGGGGGAAAATGTGAGGTAGGGGGGACGTAAGGTAAGTGGAAGAGGGGAATAAGAAAGGAGGGGCGCACCTCATGAGGAGGGGCCCATTAACTCATTTAATATGCTTTATTACATGAATTGAAGAACTATTACATGCTCACATGGGGAAGGGTACGTATCTCATAAGGGGAATTAATTAAAATGTAATTTTAATTAATTGGGGTTTTAAAAGAAGTAGGTAAAGGTTAGGATGGTTTAGGTGGGGCCCTCTCATCACTATTTCCATTCACTTCATTTGATTTGGTTCATTATTACAAAATTGTCATTTGCCCATGCTCTGGGTTTGGCAATTAAAACCGCCATTTTCCGAAAAACTCCTAAAGTGGACAAACAACCTAGCAAAACTTGTCCGACTGAGTTGAAACTTGGTCCACGGGTGTAGGGGGTCTCATTAGCTTTCTTTTGAGTACAAATACCCCTATTACAAATCCCGGGACCTAAGTTTTACATTAAATACCCAAAATTAATTAATTAATTAATCAATTGATTAATTCGGAACTTTAAAAAAAACCTAGCTAGACTTGACGGAATTCCGCGAAATTTCGCGTGCTGTCTTACATGGTCATTTACAACATTCCTAAACAACAACTACCTAAGAACGACTTTATTAGAACGCCTTTCACCACTTTGGAGGATTTATTGGGTGGTAGTGAAAAACTCAAGGGAGATTAACCCAGCTGGTTAGGCCACATTAACCTCCTGAGGATAAAAAACACTCAGTGAAAGGAACTCTTCTAATGAAGAAACCCTAAGGCAACTAACCTAACATGATCCATGTAGACCGATTACATTATAAACCCGTGCAGGGGTGCGGTAATCTCGCTTACAAAACTGTGCTGGAGCAAAAAAGGCCCTGTAGAACCAAAAAGTCTTCGACATGTTTGCATCTGATGATGCATATCTTCATGGTACATGGAGTTGACCCCCTAGTTGAAGAGGTGGTCAACATCTGGCTCCACATGGGGACGTGTGTTCGATCTTCTCACATGGGACGGAGAGCATACGAGAATCCAGCATCTACAAACAGGTGCTCACCAATATCCAACATAAGCATACATATATATCGAATAAATAAAATAAATGCTTTGAACGACATTTACATAATGAAATAACTATTGTAAAACATCTATAAAAATGAAACTATGGTACAAAAAATATATCTAAGTACATAATCACATACTAAATGAAAGAATACAAAATTGTAATACAAGAGGAGGGTTAGAGATACGTTACAACCGTCCATGCACTGGATGGAATGAAGCCACACGTGTCTGAAACATCCTTGTCCAGAATGACTCACAGAAGACCTCTTCCCAAGTTTTATTAACTTGGAAATTTTCTCGAGAAAGAACCGGCCAAGAATCATGCTCCTTCTTCCCTTCAACCAAACGCTGGAATTTGACAAGCCACGTAAACTTTGAATACTTTGCTGCTCATGATTGTCAAGGTGGGAGGCCAACCAATACTCATAATGATATGACATTGATAAACTGAAGTTGCCTTCCATTTTCCCACTGTTATGTACAAAGTCCTCTTTTGGCTGAGAGGTCGGAAACGAACATGTCAAGGGAACCATTATACTGTTTTCCTCAAGGTTGTCAAGGTTCTCCTCCAAAGAGATTGGTTCCACGGGAGGAGGGTGGGGACTTGAATTATCTAGATATTCAACATTTTCAAACTCAAATTCCTTTACCTCCTCAAAGTAAATGAATTTATCCCAAATGTCCTCATGAACTTCCTTATCTTTTTCACTGTCAAGCTCAAGTTCATGGGGGTCCGGATAGTCAATATAAGCTTATGTAAAGTCATCTTCCATGACCTCCAATTGATCTTCTATGGCTGTAAGTTGTTCATCCATGGTTTCACATTGTTCTTCCTGGAAAAGATGCACGTTCTGAATTATTTCTTTGAACTCCTCAATGGGATTTGATGGAGCATCAACTTCAATGTCTGAACTAATTGTTTTTATATTTGGAAGATTTTTCCTCTTCCATGTTTCCATAAAACCATCAACCAATTCATTGTGAATCTCATGCTTACTACGCCCAAACAGATTCAAGAAGGCATGCAACAATTCCCGTAAGGTCTTGAATGTCTTATTGGGTGAGTGATGAAACCAATCATTTGCCCGGTCACCACAAAGAGTAAAGACAAATAATTGCATTAGAACATCCTCATAAATAGGCGGATCACACCATTTCTCGATACACTTAGTGAAAGCCCAGATGTGAGCACCAGCATGATCATGATCATAAAAGTCAGGAATGTTATCAATAACATCTTCAGATATATCATGAGGGTAACCAACAATTCCTGAAAAATCAATAGGATCAAAAAAACCATCCATTTCTAACTAGACATTTAAACAAAGGCCTAAAGAAAAGGACTGGGAYCCAAAATTATTAAGGATCCGACAAGAAGGGAAACATGCTAACTTCATCCAAAAACCTTTTCAAGTTCAAGGATGAAGAAAACAAGCCGTGAGTTCCTTCTTGAAGAATACTTTGTCAAATTATTTTAAAGTGGAGTCGCCAGATGGCCAAGTTTATTTCAGACAAACAAGAGCATCAAACAAAGCAAAACAAGAAGGAAAACAATTGTTAGATTATTAATTTGGAACAAGAATTGGATATAAGTGAGTGCTTCTTCCCCAAGAATTTCAAGCAGCCAACAAGGATTGCTCCTTGCAGTATACTTGATAGATTTGTTTAATGGAGTCGCCACTTGGAAAGGAAGCGAACAAAAACAACCAATGCAAGTTCAAAGAATATTTAGTTCTTAAAAAAAAAGTTAAGTCGTTTTGACCAAGGATAAATGACTTATCCCCGGCAACGGTGCCAAAGATGTTGCTGTCCTTATACACACTTGCAGACGTGAGCTAAGTCCTGCTCACTTAGTGTGTCCTCGGAGGCACAATGCCTAGGTTCAAAGTCCACGCTGTCACTTTGACTTGAACCTCTTCCATCTAGGCTAACTCCTAGGGAAGCCAAGGGGGGTAGACCCTAGTTACTAGATGAGA
>JASDQU010501233.1:7443-38164 GCA_032191745.1 Picea mariana | reverse complement strand
ATTTAATGTTCTAGGAGTTGGTTTTAATTGGTTAAAAGGTCAGGGGAAATCTAGCCTAAGATGTCAATCAACAAATGCAAGATGCAACTATATAAGTATGGGAGTCGGACCTTTTCCTAGGGCAACTCAGACTAGTGCCTAAGATTGGGCAATGGGGTCAACTAAGTTAGGGGGAATGTTCATTACAAGATAAGTTACAAAGTATTACAATAAGACAGATACAATTAGATACAAAATAATATATCAGATAGACAGATTAAGATTAGATACAAGATAGACAATATACTAACAAGTTTACTCGCATGTGTAGGAATTAAAGATATTCAAGATAATGCAATCATCAACACATGAAGCCAAGCATGCTCACAACAAATAGAGTTCCGTTGGACTGCTTTTCAATGGCCAAGATACGCAAAGCACTCAAGACCCAATCAAGAGAATGCCTCCAGGTGGATGCACACTTCTTGAAGGATCACACCACAGATACAGGAATAGAATAAAGATGAAGGCTTGCAAATGTAAAGTGAGTTCTGGATGACAAAGATATAACCACTTAAATGTTTATTCTACAACACATAAATGATGACTTGCGTATAAATGTAAAAAGGACAGTGAGACCAGTGAGCTTGCAAGTGGTAACTGTATTGCTTGGTGTTGTAGACTGAAAATTGAATTAAATGGTTAAGTGTGGGATTGATTTTAGCCCTATCTAGGTGTCAACCCAAAACTCTCCTCCCCCTATTACCAAGTGGTTGCTGGATGCTCAAGAATTGAGGCAACGAGGCCTACCCTAGCTTCACAGGTCAACCCTAACGCCGAGTACTCCGGAAAATTTCCGTGGCTTTCCTCAAAACCCCAGTTTTAAGTGGCGAAGATGGTGAGTTAAGGTGTCCTATTAAGTCTAGTTAATGAATTTTAGATCTATGAGCTAAAAAACGTGAAGTGCTATTGAGTGCTTGTAGCTTGCTCAACAAAGTTACCAAAGTACTGAAAAATGAAAGATGTGAAGGCTGATGCCTTTAAACAATGGATTGCAAGTTAAATTTTAGTTTCTGGAAAAGGCCTTGGGGACCCAAACGAGAATTAATGATTAAGTTCTTAGTTATTATATTGCAAATGTGAAGTGTGAGAACTGAAAGTAACTTGTGGAATTGTAAAAGGTTGATTAATTGAGCTTTTATGAAACCACTGTTAGCATGCGCATGTGTAATATAAAGATTAGATAAACTTAAACTTGCATGCAACGGAAAATAACGATCTAATCTAAGCCACCACAGGCTCTAAGCTAGCATGTGTGATGAAATCTACTCTAGATTATCTTAAGTTAAGCATGCATGTAGAAATCACAACTAATCTAGCTAAGCTTGCAACGTAAAGACTAAAAGGAAAGCAAGCCGCTTGGGTACAACTCCTTCGGGCTTGCGTTTACAGTATTTTAGAGTAGATTGGAAGAAGAAAACGTTACCTAGTGAGACGAGTTGTTTGGAGGGTGTGTTGCGCATGTGATTTGGGCTCTTGTCCTAGTAAGAACCTACAAAGATCAGCAAGCTATTGCTTGCTGATTTGAGTTGCAACACACTCAAAAAATGTTATGAAATCTTTGTTTTTAGGCAAAGATTTCGTGCATACAAGAACTAGAAAATTTAAAGATTTTAGGTGACCTATCTAAGCATGTTAGCTACCGAAATGAAGAATGAGAAAAGGTGAACAATATCAGAAATAACTTGGACTGTATGCGAGAAATAAAGGTAAATCCGTGCTTGGACTTAGCCCAATATCCTCTCCTTGAAGTGTCCTGCAAAGCTTAAACAGAATGTGAGACGAAGATAAATAATGATGGCATATATGAATAATCAAAACTAATTTTAATCATTAGTAGATGCAGATCAAATAAGTTAGCAATTATACAATCACTAAACTTAGTTAAGTAAAATACTTTACCCAACAATCTACCTATAATCACACAAATATTTAAAACAAAACGATTTCACCTCATATGCATGCAAAGAGCCCAGACAAATCTTGAGATCTGTGTATCCTCCAAAGCATTTCCTTTATTATCCAAATGGAAAAAGTTGTAGCAACTAATTGCTACAAGTTCTTCAATAGCCACACCAATGAAGAGAAGTGACAATAATGATGAGAGAGGAAGAGAATACGATGGTGAGAAACTAGTAGCATAACAGTGCAATAATGAAAGGTGAAGAATAAGGGAGTGAGAGATCTCTTAAATAGCTTGAGAAGCTAAGGAGACCCCTCTTGGATCTTCAACAAGTGTCAAAGATCCAAGGGTGAAGACAATTCATTGGCAATACAAACCAATGAAATGCATGGCTTTTAGGGTGTGGGGAAAAGGAAAAAGGATGAGGTGATGAGGAGAAAGCAAGGAAAGGATGGGGTGATTTAGGCAAGAGGAGGGAGTCCACGCATGCCTTGAAAGAAAACTCCAAAATTTAGTGGATGTTTCCACCTTACTCAAGAAAGAAAATGCATGTTTCCAAGAGGGAAGCGTGAGTCAAAGGGAGGAAATACGTGAGGATTGGTTAGCAATAGTTGGAGTGTGTTGGCACACTCCTTAAAAGAAATTGATTGGTGGAAGGGAAAGGAGTAGGTGGAGGAGAAGGGACCCACGCTCCAAGATTAGAGAGATTCCAAATATTTACGTGGGAGAGGGATGTGAGTGTGACGTGAGGTTGACTTGGAGGGATGTGTGGGAGTTTGAAGTTGGAGTGTGGAGTCCACACTCAAGGATGATGTGGAGGGAAGGATGAAGGGCATATGAGTGAAAGGAGGAGGCCCCACGCTCCACTTAAAAGACTATTCCATATTGAATGTATGAGGGTCGTATGTGAGGGGGAAAAGGTGAGGTAGGGGGGACGTAAGGTAAGTGGAAGAGGGGAGTAAGCAAGGAGGGGCGCACCTCATGAGGAGGGGCCCATTAACTCATTTAATATGCTTTATTACATGAATTGAAGAACTATTACATGCTCACGTGGGGAAGGGTATGTATCTCATAAGGGGAATTAATTAAAATGTTATTTTAATTAATTGGGGTATTAAAAGGGGTAGGTAAAGGTTAGGATGATTTAGGTGGGGCCCTCTCATCACTGTTTTTTATTTACTTCATTTGATTTGGTTCATTATTACAAAATTGTCATTTGCCCATGTTCTGGGTTTGGCAATTAATACTGCCATTTTCTGAAAAACTCCTAAAGTGGACAAACAACCTAGCAAAACTTGTCTGACTGAGTTGAAACTTGGTCCACGGGTGTAGGGGGTCTCATTAGCTTTCTTTTGAGTACAAATACCCCTATTACAAAACCCGGGACCTAAGTTTTACATTAAATACCCAGAATTAATTAATTAATTAATTCGGAACTTTAAAAAAAACCTAGCTAGACTTGACGGAATTCCGCAAAATTTCGCGTGCTGTCTTACATGGTCATTTACAACATTCCTAAACACTAGCTACCTAGGAACGACTTCATTAGAACGCCTTTCACCACTTTGGAGGATTTATTGGGTGGGAGTGAAAAACTCTAGGGAGATTAACCCGGCTGCTTAGGCCACATTAACCTCCTGAGGATTAAAAACAATCAGCGAAAGGAACTCTTCTAATGAAGAAACCCTAAGGCAACTGACCTAACATGATCCATGTAGACCGATTACATTATAAACCCGCACAGGGGTGCGGTTATCCCGCTTACAAAACTGTGTGTTGGAGCAAAAAATGCCCTGTAGAACCAAAAAGCCTTCAACATGTTTGCATCTGATGATGCATATCTTCATGGTACATGGAGTTGACCCCCTAGTTGAAGAGGCGGTCAACACTCTCCAAAGTCGCGATGCGCGAAGGGGCGATAGAGCCTAATCGTGCACCATGTGTCCCTCTTTGATCTGACGACCCTGATCTGGTGGTATTGTGGGCTCGGGTCGTGGACACTTTCGGCACTTCGCGTCTCGCGGCTGGGAGGAGGCTGCTCCTCGTGCTTCAAAGTCGCGATGCACGAAGAGGCGATAGAGCCTAATCGCACACCACGTGTCCCTCTTTGATCGGACGACCTTGAACATCTCGGCAATATGTGGGCCCAAAACCTGGACGCCTTCGGCACTTCGCGTCTCGTGGATGGGAGGAGGCTGCTCCTTGTGCTTCAACGTTGCGATGGGCGAAGAGGTGATAGAGCCTAATCGTGCACCATGTGTCCCTCTTTAACCGGACGACCCTGAACATCTCGGCAATATGTGGGCCCAAAACCTGGACGCCTTCGACACTTCGCGTCTCGGGGATCCCAGTTGCAGAGAAAAAGCGTTTCAAGGTCGCGATGGGCGAAGTTGCGATAGAGCTTGATTGTGTGCCACGTGCTCCTTCGGGATGGACTGCTTGGATCATTTCGGTGAGATTGCGGGCCCGATTCCTGTGCCAAACATGTCGCAACTCCGTTGGCCCCAAATTTCTGCCGACTTACGATCTGCTCCATCGATCGATCCTCTCCGCTGAATACTGGAGCCGCCCGCCTACTTGCAATTTTAACCTGAAATGGATTTTCTGCGCTGCACAGTGCGCTCATGGTTGTGACCTTTGAATAAAAATGCATTTGATGGGTTTTTTAAGCCCCATTTCTTTGTATTTACGCCACAGACTCGAATCCTGGAGAGAAAACCCCCCCTTGCAAGAATTTGCGCTAACATTAGGCTCCATGGGGGATAGAGTCATCACTGCGATGCTCTAAGAACTCATTTGCAGCTTCAGTGCCTTGCTATTGGGCTATGGAGTCATTTACTAAGCCGAAAAATAAAAATAAACAAAGAACCAAAAGGACAATATTTACAAACAAAGGAGCCGTCTAAGGCTCAAACAAAACATTTCTTCAGAAAATGCCCATTTACTGGGCTGTTGAAAACCTCTTCACCCTCCAAATCCTGCAACCTGTACGCGTTATTTGAGAAAACCTCAGAGATTTTGAAGGGCCCGATCCATAGGGCGCCAAACTTGTTGTGTTTTCCCTTATCCTGTTTGGATGCATCCCACTTAAGCACCAAATCCCCGATTTCAAACTCCGTCTTCCTGACTTTCCTGTCAAAGGCCTGTTTGACCTTCTGCTGATGACTATGAGCTGTGTCCATCACCTGTTCTCTGATCTGTTGTACTTCCACCATTTGATGAATCCTTCTGACCATATGATCCGACTCTCCTTCATAATGTTGAAAGAACCTCGCTACAGGTAAGGCGAGCTGAGTGGGAAAAACCGCCTCTATTCCGTAGACCAGCTGGAAAGGCGAGGTGCCCAGGGACTTCTTCGTTGTTACTCGATCGGCCCATAGGAAAAATTTGAGCTTTGAATCCCAAGCCCTCTTATTGTCTTCCAATAATCTTTTAATGGGCTTGATTAGGCTTTTATTAGAAGATTCTGCCAGTCCATTTCCTTGAGGATAATAGGGGGTGGAGTGAATTAGTGAGATTTGAAACTGCTCACAGAACTTAATCAGAGGCTCAGATTTGAACGAAGCAGCATTATCAGTGACAATCTTGCTGGGACAGCCAAATCTGGCTATGATATCCTCCAAGAAGTTGATAATTACTTTGTGTGATGCACTTCTGGTGGGGGCAGCTTCTATCCACTTGGTGAAATAGTTTGTTGCAGTCAGAATCCATCTATGTTGGCCACTTGAGGGAGGATGGATTTCCCCGATGAAGTCCAGCCCCCACTGCTGAAAAGGTGCTGAAGCCACTACAGGCTTCAATGGAAGTGGTCTAAGCTGCTGCTTTTCTGAGAACTTTTGGCATTTGATGCAGGCTCTGATTTCTCTGCAGATATCAGCGAATAAAGTGGGCCAGTAATACCCATCCCTGAGGATTTTGTGAGCTGTGGTCTTCCAGAAATGATGCCCCCCACAAAGGCCGCTATGGAAATCAAACATAACATTCTGGGCTTCTTGTGGATTCAGGCACCTTAAAAATACCCCTAGAGGGTCTTTCCAGTACAAGGCTCGGTCAATGAGGCAATATCTGGCTGCCTTGAGCTTTAAAGCTCTCGCCTTACTCTTTCCCATTCCATCAGGAGGCTTCAACTCTTGCAGAAAATACAAGATATCTCTATACCAAGTGCATCCTGCTAGTGGCAAGTCGTCCTGAGAGCTTTGGCTGGGCAACTCAGCTTGTTGAGTTCTTGAGCAAGTATTGATTAGACTAACCCCCAAGGCTCTGCAATTGGATTCAACCAGTAGCTTGGCCAAACCCTGCCCCTTAACCAACTTGGTGGGCTTTATTTCCAGGTCAAACTCAAGGATCTTAGCAATCCATTTACCTCTTCTCCCATCTATGTCGGGCTATTCAAGGATGTCCTTCACAGAGGCCGAAGGAACGTATGCAGTCACTTTTGAGTGCAAGACATAGACTCTGAAAGCTTTGAGGGCTTTCACCAAGGCATAGGCATGTTTCTCCATGATTTCATACTTGATTTCTGCATCTCTTAATGCTTTACTGAAGAAGGCAATGGGTTGCTCTCGCCCTTCCTCATTTTTCTGCAATAAGACCGCTGCTACTGTATCAAAAGAAGCAAAAGAAAAAATCAAGAAGTCCTTGGAATAATCGAGACTAATCAACACAGGTGCCTTAGTCAATGCTTTCTTTATTTGGATAAAAGATTCCCTGGGTTCAACAGTCCATTTTACTTCTTTTCCTTTCCTGAGCGTGGCTGTGATGTGTTTCACCATCTCAACGAAATTTGAGATGAACCTCCTCAGAAAGTTAATCTTCCCTAAAAAAGCCTGAACTTCCTTCCTAGACCGGGGAAGTGACAGGGTCTGAATTGCCTCTACCCTGCTGGGATCAATCCTTACTCCTTTTGTTGATACTATATGACCTAACAATTTCCCCTCCTTCATAGCAAACAAAGATTTCTTGGGGTTTAAGGATAGGCCAAACCTCCGACACTTCAAGAACACTTTTCTTAGGTGACAGCAGTGCTCTTTGTCAAACCTGGAGAAGACTGTGATGTCATCCAGATGGATCACCACAAACTGATCCTTTTCCCCAATGAAGGCTATATCCATGGCCCGTTGAAATGTTGCTCCTGCATTCATCAATCCAAAGGGCATTTTGGCATACACGAATGTGCCCCAAGGAGTGGCGAAGGCTGTCTTTTCCCTATCCTCAAGCATGATCGATATCTGATTATAGCCAGAAAATCCATCAATCATGGATATTCTGGATGCACCAATTACCCTCTTCAATATGTGTTCCATCTTAGGTAGGGGGTAATTGTCCTTTCTTGAGCTTCTGTTCAGATTCCTGAAGTCGACGCAAAGCCTGATCTCACAACTTTTCTTCCTTACTGGGACCAAATTGGCCACCCATTCAGAATATCTCAAGGGGACAATGATTTGGGCATCTAACAACTTCTTCACTTCTTTTTCCATGACAGGCAGCAACATGGGATTTATTTGTCTTAGCTTCTGCCTAAATGGCCTAGCCTCTTCCTTCAGTGGGATCTTGTGTTCAATGACGGATGTGTCATATGTCTTGAGGTCTTCATAGGTCCACGCAAACACATTAGCAAATTCTCTTAATAACTTGGTATATTCGTCCCTCTGTTCTTTGGTTAAACTGCTTGACAACTTGACAAACTTCGGCTCCTCCTGTGTGCCAATGTTGCACTCAGCTGTGTCAGCATCTTCATCTGAAACCCTACCCTTTACTGCCACATCATTCCCATCGAACAATCTTTCTAAAGGGACTAGTCCCCTCGGAATGTGATTGCTAGGCAGCTGAATAATCTGGTGATTAGCAATTTCATTTAAAAACACCTCAGGGTAAGGGTCACCTTCAAGGTCAGGATCCTGATCAATGTGCAATGCAGAAAATTCATCAACAGATTGGAGAAATTTTTCGATTTCGAGATCATCTTCGAACACCTTCCAATGCTTGACATTGTCTAGTACAGAGGGCCTATATTTTATCTCAACATCATATTTGACCATAGACAGCAGAGGGATCTTGAACCGGCTAGCTGAAATAGCTAAAGAATCGACCACATCATTATCCTCCCTTGGGACAGAAGAAATGTTGAAAGCTGAGAAGAAATTAACAATCCGGTCCCATACCTCGTTCCTGTAACTTCTGAGTCGAGGATGCTTGGCCTGATAGACATTCCTGACCTGTTGGATTATCAATTCCGCATCTCCGAACAATGCCATCTCCCTTATTCCCATTTCTTTTGCGGCCCTCATACCCAGAACAAGAGCTTCATACTCTGTCACATTGTTGGTGGTTTCAAATTCCAGCTTGTATGACAGGGATATGGTCTCTTGAGAAGGTGACATGAAAACCACTCCAGCGCCAACGCCTTCGCTAGAAGAAACTTCGTCGAAAAACATTTTCCAAATAGAGGTGTTTGGAGGAGGTGTCCCATGATCAAATAAGGGTTGCTTCCTGACTTGGAAAGGGGCTTCAGGAGCATCGGTGATCTGCAATAAACTGGACCCCAAATCAATGTCCAGTGCAAAGATGGGATGATTGGTGGGGTTTGCCTCATCACTGACAATATAGGTTAGCTGGGCTTCTCTGTACAACCTCCTGTGTTCCCCTCCAAAGACTGGAATGGTGGCATATGTGAGATCCATCTGTAATGTTCCTCCAAGTTTTTTAATCCAAGATCTTGATAGCAGCATGCCAAACTTGGGAGGAACGTCGGCCACTACAATGTCCATGACTACACTCTTCATTGGCAGCTGAAACAGAGAGACCGCTAAGTCTTTGATGATTCCAAGACATTGCACCCTCCTTGAATCAAAAGAGAACAAATCATGATAAGCCTTTGTCACTTCCAATCCCAATTCTTCCATGACTATTTTGGGCATAAGGTTATGGGAAGCCCCTGAATCCATGAGGCAGTTATGCAGCACTTTATCATGTATGTTCAAGGATGTGTAGAAAGGAGGGGATGAATCATCTCTATCTTCTACCATGGGACCTAGGACGACTGCTGGCTTTTCATCTTGGAGATTTATTGAGTCCGTGGAAGGCTGGGGGGGCTCAGATTGTAGCAGCTTGGAGAGGGACCTTTTGAAATCTTTATTTTTAACTAGTTCGGATAGGGGTACAGGGATTCTAATCTTCGGAATCTCATGCTCAAAACTAAAGGAGGAGAGCGACTTAGGAGCTTCCCTTACCTCGGAGACAGGTTCCTTGGCTGGTGGCGAAGCATTCTGAGTTTTCTTTTCTTTAGTAGTGGTTGTTGCAGCTTTAGCAGGCCTTTCCGCTATGAGGGGTTGATCCTGGCTATCAAAACTCCCTTCTTTCTTTTTTGACCTGAGATTGTATCTGTTAGGAGTGTTGCTGGCCTTTTCCCCTTTACTCAACTCGTTGATTTGAGTGTTGATAAGGGATTCTTCATATGCAGATTGAGTCAAATGAGGAAACGGGGAAGTTTTTTCGATGCAGTGGATCTCAGGGTCGAGTTCATCCACCTCCTTCTCTTCTTCATGAGCAACTAGGCTATTCTGGAGAGGGGTCTGAATCCTCTGATCATCCTTGTCTTTGCTTCTTTGTACCTTTGGCAAAGCCTGTGGCATATTGTTACCATGCCTCCTGAAACCTCTGTTATCAGTATTCTGGGGGTTTTTGTACGTGGGCTTCCCCTCTAACTCCCACTTTTCCATTCTAGCTGAAAGGGATTTCAGTACTTTATCTACCTCATCCATCTGAAGGGGAAGGGGAGAGGAATGGGATGGGGAGGCCTCTGTTCTTCTCTTGGATATGTCTTTGTCAGCGTTATTCCTGAGTTGGTCAACAGCCAATATGTTAGACTCTACTTCCACGGCTGCATCCTGCATGTGAGCCAGAGTGGTGGCTCTCCTTTCCCTCAACATGAGGCAGAAATCAGGAACAAAAGCACTGGCATAAGTGATCTTTGCAGAGGCTTCGGAGGGCTTTATCTCAGTGGGGATTTTATTGTACATTTTATTAAATCTTTTGGAGAAGTCAGAGACAGACTCTCCCTTTCTCTTCAAAGACCCAAACTCAGTCATGTAATACATGAAGTCCTTTTTGTCTCCCCATTGTCTCAAAAGGGCACTATCCAAAGCCTCAATCCCATCAATAGATCCAGGAGGGAGGGCCCTAAACCATTTTCTAGCCTCGCCTTCAAGACTATGGACGAAAATCTTCATCCATACATCTGCATGCATGATAACATGATCGTCTGTAAAACTGTAGAAGGCCTCAACGTGTTCTTCTGCAGTTATGTCCCCCTCGCCTGTAAACTTGGGCAGCTGCTTGAGGTAACCATCTGTTGGGAGGGCATTGAGAGGCTGAGGTAACACAAGGGGAGCATACCTAGCGGCTATAATAGCCTCCATTCTGGTCATAGGGGGATTTGCTCCTGCCATAGGGATATTAGGTGGAGGAGAACTCAGAGGGGAAGGGGCTCGAAAAGGGGATACTGGGAATGAGCTTCTAGGAAACAATAGGGGATTTAGGGAGAAGGCTAACGGGCTTGAGTCAGTAGATGCTTCTCTCTGTGCAGAAGTGGCAATAGTAACAAGAGGAGGAGTGGCAAAGCTAGGAGTGGGGAAGTCTGCTGTGGTCCTAAGTCCACGCCAAGGTACAACTTCAGGGGGAAGGGGAGTGATAAGGATTTCTCCCTCCAATCCCAGACCAGGATAGGAAAACGCAACAGGAACACTCCCGAAATTCAGGAAATGGGAACTTCAGAAAAAGGTCTGCTAGGAAGCTGAGGAGAAGAAAATGGAGTTTCTACAGAAGGAGATGGCGGATTACCTGGTTTGGCGGCGGAAGTTTCTCCTTCAGAGGCCTTTCCTTTTCTGAAAATCACCTCCAGATTGGCTACAGGTGTAGCTAGAGGCAGCTGTGGATAGGACCGCGTGTGTCTACCTCTGGAAGTCACAACTAAAACAGCAGGTTCGCTCCAGTGGAGTTGTCACAATGGAGTCGCCAGGTGCACAGTAGCAATCTTCAAAGGCTCTAATGCCTGATGCACCTTCAGAATCAGAGGCCCAATGTCATTCAATATCGGGGAAAATTTTCAACTTCGTCCCCAGCAACGACACTAGAAATGTTGGCGTTGGAAGTCACTCCTGGATTGCAGCAGGAGCAGAGCCCGACGCCCATCAGTTTATGTCACGATTTTGTTTTAAATGGGGTGATCGGATGTGAGTGAACTCAGAACAGTATCATTTAACTCAGAAAACTAGGCCAGAAATGCACAGGGAAGTGAGGGCCATAACTAACTTCAGTCAGGAATTTGAGTTAAAGCACGAGTAGAGGGAAGACTAGGGAGAAAAGAGGGGAGACTGCTCTGGGCATCAGGCCTTCCAGCAACTCGAGAAAGAAAAACGAGACACTAAAATGTGCCTAAATGACACAGTGATAACTGCACACTGATCAAACCTATCATACTATGCAGCCACGACCATTCGGTTGGATCCTTCAATTCCGAATCATTCAGTGTAAGATGAAAAAGACAACGTGGGAGACTGATTAAGACTGGTGTAGAGATTGCAGTGACCAACCATACGTCATCCTACAATGTGCGACCCTCGGCTGGATCCTCCAATGCTGAGTGTTTTAAACAGCTAACAAACAAAATAAAGGAAAGAGAAGCTGACTTCCTTTAATTTGACAGTCTCAAATCAAAATACATAACCATAGCTTCCTCAGAAACTTTACAGTCGGGAGCTAAGCTCAACCATCGATACTTTCAAAAATACAAAAACTGAGTACATATACTTAGAAAAATTCGCCCAACAGAGGCGTGCTCGGACCTCCAAGGCATGGCGTCCCTTCAGTTAAACTTGGACGGAATTCTTTCGTCAGACACCACCTTAACTGTGCATGGCTCTTGCAAGGGGGTAGCTGAGCCATTAAATGCTGAGTTAGCATGTGCAGACTTCTTTGGTTAGTTGAGGACTCGGCATGGCTTCTTTGAGAAAAACCAACACATTGGACCGTCTCGGGCAGACTGCCTGCCGGATCCTCCATACCTTACAATTAATGAGTGAGGAGAGGTTTCAACCACCTCCTCCCACCTTAGTTTACTTCTAGTAGGAACCAGGGTTGAGACCGAGTTGGACTGGCACCTGGAGATCGCGGCGATCCCTTCTGCAGCTAAACCTGGCTCTTTTGGCCCTTTCACACAACTCTTTCTATTTCCCCGAGTGACCACGGGCTGTGACCCTGAGCTTATCCTCAAAGGCGCTTTGGGCGTTTCGGGGTTCAGGGTTAGGAAGGAGCTGATCCTTGCTCTTCAAAGTCGCGATGGGCGAAATGCTGACATGGCCTGATCGGGTACCATGCGTCCCTTTGGATCGACGGCTGCGATCTTTTGGCGAAACTGTGGGCCCGAGTTCTGAATGCCTTCGGCATATCGCGTTTCGTGGATGGGAGGAGGCTGCTCCTTGTGCTTCAAAGTCATGATAGGCGAAATGCCGACATGGCTTGATCGGGCGCCACGCGTCCCTTTGGATGGACGACTGCGATGATGTCGGCGTTTTGGAACCGGTCTTATCATATGGTGCGCTCTAGCGCCTTTTCCCCAGGCATGTTCCTCTGTGATCGGGTGCCAAGATCGTGGGCCCAATTCCTGAGTGCTTTCGGCGCTTCGTGTCTCGTGGATGGGAGGGAGATGATCCTTGCTCTCCAAAGTTGCGATGCGCGAAGGGGCGATAGAGCCTAATCGCGCACCACGTGTCCCTCTTTGATCTGACGACCCTGTTCCGGCGGTACTGTGGGCCTGGGTCCTAGACACTTTCGGCACTTCGTGTCTCGCGGCTGGGAGGAGGCTGCTCCTCGTGCTTCAAAGTCGCGATGCGCGAAGAGGCAATAGAGCCTAATCGTGCACCACATGTCCCTCTTTGATCGGACGGCCCTGAACATCTCGACAATATGTGGGCCCAAAACCTGGACGCCCTCGGCACTTCGCGTCTCGTGGATGGGAGGAGGCTGCTCCTCGTACTTCAAAGTCGCGATGCACGAAGAGGCAATAGAGCGTAATCACGCACCATGTGTCCCTCTTTAATCGGACGACCCTGAACATCTTGGCAATGTGGGCCCAAAACCCGGACGCCTTTGGCACTTCGCGTCTCGGGGATCCCAGTTGCAGAGAAAAAGCGTTTCAAGGTCGCGATGGGCGAAGCTGCGATAGAGCTCGATCGTGTGCCATGTGCTCCTCCAGGATGGACGACCTGGATCATTTCGGTGAGATTGCGGGCTCGATTCCTGTGCTAAACATGGCGCAACTCCGTTGGCCCCAAATTTCCGTCGATCGACAATCTGCTCCATCGATCGATCCTCGCCGCTAAATACTAGAGCCGCCCGCCTACTTGCAATTTTAACCTGAAATGGATTTTCTGCGCTGCACAGTGCGCTCATGGCTGTGACCTTTGAATAAAAATGCATTTGATGGGTTTTTTAAGCCCCATTTCTTTGTATTTACGCCACGGACTCGAATCCTGGAGAGAAAACGCCCCCTTGCAAGAATTTGCGCTAACACAATGCATTAACGATCACACTTTATATGAAACAAGGACTAATGTACCTCATATTGTGCTGGGCCACCATCTCCCAATGAGCCTTGTTGATTGAGTGTGATGAGCCATACTGGTGAGGAAGAGACATTTGAGGGGTCTTCTAGGTTGATCTTTGTGGACATGCGGATCATCATAATCGTCAGGATCACTGTCTTCATTGCGGGCCGTGAGACATGATCTCCTCTAGTTACCCCTAGGTGAGAGGGGGTAACAGACTCAAGAAGGCTAGCGCTCCTCAAGCAATGATTCAATAAGTATGCCACATCATCAAGGGGTCCAAGTCATCATGTGTAGTCACCCTCGTAATGTGAAAAAACTCTCTCCAATGCATTAATTACCCCTCAGTGTGGTACAAAGGGAGTAAATAATGCATGAGCATGCAATGAAATGTCCAACTGAGAAAGGAGGATGCATATAAGTCGTCCATGTGGCATGTGTGATGACATGGCATCCCCGTCATGGCTCGATGCACTGTCATGGATCCCAATGCGATGACAAGTATCTCGATGTGGTACATGGATCCCAAGGAAAATGTCACAGATTCCAATGTCTGTAGATATGGCCATATAAGAGTACATGGATCCCAAGGAAACATCACGGATCCCAAGGAAGTGTCATGGATCTCGAGGCATGTTAAACATATTCCAATGTACAATACCCACTTGAAGTGATGGGTTTAGCCTGTTAGCAAGCCATTAATTGGTAGTACCTGATGGCAATCTCTTAGCAAAACATAACAAAGGGGGTTAGTTTTAATACTTGCCTAAGTCTTACCAAGGGGAACAATATTAACCCTTTTACATGCATCAAATCTTAAGACAACCCATATTTCCTAAGTACCTAGATGGAAGATAGGAAATAATGAGTAATAATGCTGAAGGGGAAGGTGGAATGGGTTCATGTGAAGACCCTCAAAGTCTTAGATATGCAGAGGTCTTATTATTCGTTTATTTATTCATATAGCTTCATTTGGCTAGGATTTTTGCTTTATAATAGCCTTCTAGAGGGGGATTAGCATTGAGTTACCATCCTGTTAACTCCTGTATTTTCTCCCTTGAGAATCCTGAGGGTTAAAAGCCAACATAGTCTATTTTGGGTTGCATTCAGAGATTTTACCCAGATTGAGTATTTGTGTGAGCCAAGGGTTGGTTCCCTTCAGTGGTAGGTACAGGACTGGTTTTGTGGTGGTTTTTGCTTTAGAGACAAAGTTAGCATAGTTTCACATGGATTTGAGAGAGATTGCTATTTTTCATAGGTGCCCTACTTTTAGGAGATAGTGACCAGAGACTTGCATGTTAGTTTTGTGCATACAATATTGGTCCTTGCATGATTTTGAGCCCAATGATACTTTCTCGGGGATCATGCAGGTACTTTCTATTTTTAGCAGGTTGAATTTTAGGCTTCAGATCAAGATTCTGAGTTTACAATATTGATCTTTGGGACATTCTGAGTCTATTGAGCCTTTGTCGGGATGACATGTTAGTATTTTCTACTTTTAGCAGGTGGAAGACTAGTGCTTGGATGTCAATTTTGAATACATATTTCAAATCCTCATAGAAAATCGAATTTGATGAGTATGATATCATTGACATGCAGCGAGATTCTATTTTTAGCAGTGTCTATTTTTATACATTTGGCATTTGGTAGTGGTCTCCTAGTCATCCCGAACATATTTGACAGTTTCCTATTTTTTAGGGTAGGACTCCTACTTTTAGCAGTTACTATTTATAGCAGGGGTGGTCGCCTCCCAAGGGGACAAGTGGCAGAGTCAAATTCTGGCAAATGGCGTTATTATAGTGTGACATGTGGTAGCTCGGTGGCATACTTGATAGAGGGGGCGCATTTTTCAAGAATAAGGGAATTGATTAATGAGGTGGACATGTGGGTGAGGTAGCACATGTCTATTTGGTGTGATTGGGCTAATTGAAACCCAACTCACTTATCCCTCACTTCAGTTGCCATTTATTTCACTTTTCATGTATTAATTCCCTTTATCTCCATACATGCACCTTAGTCCCTATTAATTAGGGCGCATTCCTCTTGCAAGCATGTGCATGACTCCTCCTCGCCCATTAATAACCCTTCCCATGCGCAACTTTCCTTCTATTGTCTCCTTCCATTCACTAGCCTCTCATTTAAATCCTTCGTGCATGTTTCTTCCTCACTTAGCTATATCTCTTTCCCCTCATGCGCCCTTCAATCTCCTTCACACTCACACGTGTGGCCCTAATTCCCTTTCTTACTCCACTCTCCCTCCCATGCACCATCTATATTTCTCTCCCTCTCGCTATTCCTAGCGCATTGGGTCATTAATGTGCCTCCTTAACCTCCTTCCTTCCCACACGTGTGCCTTGTTGATTTTTCATAAGCTAGGTTAAGCATGAAGTTCATTTCATTTTTAACATTTCACTTAACCATAAACAAAAATGTTGTAGCAATCAAGATCACAAGAAGAAGCACCATGCACAAGAACACAAGAAGTATCCTAGGAAACCCTTCTCAACAAGGGAAGAAAACTCCCTTTCTCTTGGCCATGCAACCAAGAGTCACTACCCTGGCGTGGTAACCAGCTGCTAGTAGTGTCATACTGCTAGATACCCATGGACCTAATAGGTTGGCTCGTGATGAGACCCCCTATCCTCTGACTGGATCTTGTTTTTTATTATTTTTTATGGGTCTTGTTGACCGCCTCTTCAACTAGGGGGTCAACTCCATGTACCATGAAGATATGCATCAACAGATGCAAATATGTCGAAGACTAATTGGTTCTACAGGGCATTTTTTTGCTTTGGCACACAGTTTTGTAAGCGGGATTACCGCACCCCTGTGCGGGTTTATAATGTAATGGGTCTACATGGATAATGTCAGGTCAGTTGCCTTAGGGTTTCTTCATTAGGAGAGTTCCTTTCGCTGAGTGTTTTTTATCCTCAGGAGGTTAATGTGGCCTAACCAGCCGGGTTAATCTCCCTTGAGTTTTTCACTCCCACCCAATAAATCCTCCAAAGTGGTGAAAGGCATTCTAATGAAGTCATTCCTAGGTAGCTAGTGTTTAGGAATGTTGTAAATGACCATGTAAGACAACACGCGAAATTTCACGGAATTTCATCAAGTCTAGCTAGGTTTTTTTTAAAGTTGAGAATTAATTAATTAATTAATTAATTATGGGTATTTTATGTAAAACTTAGGTCCTGGGATTTTTGATAGGGGTTTTTGTACCCAAAAGAAAGCTAATGAGACCCCCTGCACTCGTGGACCAAGTTTCAACTCACTCGGACAAGTTTTGCTAGGTTGTTTGTCCACTTAGAAGTTTTTCGGAAAACGACAATTTTAATTGCCAAACCCAGAACATGGGAAAATGTAAATTTTGTAATAATGGACCAAATCAGGTGAAGTAAAGTGTGGTAGTTAAAGAGAGGGCCCCACCTGACCTACCCAAACCTTTCCTACCCATTCCTACCCTTTTCAACCCACTTTTAATTAAACTTTAAACTCACCTTTTTAAAGCTACCTCCCCCTTTGAGTACGTCACCCCCTCTCCACATGAGTACTTAGTATTTCTTTCTAATTATTGGTTGAGGGCCCCTCCTCATGAGGTGTGCCCTTCTTCCTAACCTCCACATC
The DNA here is from genome assembly GCA_032191745.1 of Picea mariana. Classification (NCBI taxonomy): domain Eukaryota; kingdom Viridiplantae; phylum Streptophyta; class Pinopsida; order Pinales; family Pinaceae; genus Picea; species Picea mariana. The sequence goes on along the minus strand of JASDQU010501233.1, from coordinate 20,995 downwards.
ACATTTAGGAGTGTGGACTCCACTTTCCAAGCCTCACTCACTCACGTCCCTCCACACTCCCTCTTCTAACTCACGCTTTCCCTCACGTAAACTTGGAAAGCCCACATGTGAGTTGGAAATTGCTTTAATTTAAAGCGTGGGCCTCCCCTCTTCCAACTCATACCACTCTCTACCTATCACGTATCACTTGGGAGTGTGTCCCATGCTTTCCCCCACACGCCCTCATTCACTCTCACGCTTTCCCTCACGTCTTTCCCTTAAACTCACGCTTTATCCTTAGTTTCTTTGGGAAATGTCTCATGCAGAGATGGAAACATCTCATTAAAAGATGGAATGAAAGCATGGATCTCCTCCTTCAACCCATGCGTGGACCTCCTTGCCTAATTTCCCCCCTCCTTTTCTTGCTTTCTCTTCATCCCATCACCTTCTTGCCATTTCCCCCTCACCCTAAAAGCTTACTCTTTCATTGGTTTGATTTTCCTCATGAGTTTAGATCTTGACATTTGTCAATGATCTGAGAGGGGTCTCCTTGGTTTGTTTTGCTATTTAAGAGACCTCTCACTCCCTCATTTGACACCATTCTTCACAGTATTGTTATGCTATCGAATTCTTCCCATCCCTCTCTCTCTCTCATTACTTCCACATTGTTTCACTGGTTTTGGCTCTTGAAGAGCTTGTAGCAGCGTTGATGCTACAACCTCTTCCCATTTAATAATACAGAAACTGCTTTGGAGGATAATGTGGCGTTCAAGATTAGTTTGGATTTGCCACTCATTCTGAGGTGATATCATTCTGAGTCTTTATGTGTTTTGGTAAATAGTTGCTCAAGTAAATTAGTTTACTAGGCTAGGTGAGGCAATAGTGTAGTTTCCCATCTATATATTTTAGCATGCTTATATAATAGAAACTATGTTGTATTGTCTATGCATGCAGGATATTACCTATTGTTCCATCTCATTTCTGGTTTAAGTTTTGCAGATCACCTCTATGAAGTTGTTGTGATAGCTTCAAGGACAAATGTACCCTCATCTTAGCTTACACTTCACTAGAATTCTCTGTCCCTCTTCCTCATTCTTTCAGATTCGGTTTTTGGTATCTAACATGCTTAGATTGGTCACTTAATCGTTACAATTTTCTGGTTTTTGTATGCACGAAATTTCTGCCTAAAAACAGAAATTTCATAACTTTGTTAAGTGTGTTGCAGCTCAAATCAGCAAGCAATAGCTTGCTGAATTTTGCAGGTTCTTACCAGGACAAGAGGACATGCTGCCCAATTTTCATAAACAACACACCCTTAGAACAACTCCTTGAAGTGGTAACAATTTCTCATCTTTCTTTCCTCTCTAAAATACTGTAAACGCAAGCCCAAAGGAGTTGTACTTGTTGACTTCCCATTTAGCACCGATGGTCAACTCATGTGCCATGAAGAGATGCATCGTCAGATGCAGTGTTGTTGAAGACTTTTGATTCTACAAGGCAGTGTTTGGCCCAACACTTATTTTTGTATTTGGAATTGCGCACCCTTGCGTGGGTTAATAATGTAATAGGTCTGCATGAGTCATGTCTAGGTCAGTTACCTTGGGATCGGTTCACTGGGAGAGTTCCTTTCACCGGGGCTTTTTTATCCTCAGGTCATCAGTTGGGCTTTTCAGCCCTACTGATTTCCCTTGAGTTTTTCCCTCACACTTTGCATATGTCCTCCAAAGTGGTTAACGACGTTCTAGTGGGCTTATGTTTTGGTAACTATATAGGAAATTCATTGTAAATGACCATGCAAGACATCATAGAAAGTCTTTCGGAATTCTGTCGAGTCTAGATTAGTTTTTTTTAATTAATTAATTCTTAATTAAATTTCCCTAAGTTTGGAGGTTTAATTATTTAATCAATTAATTATTTTATAGCAATAATTGTAAAAACTGGATCCTTGGACTTTTGATAGGGGTATTTGTGCTCAAAAGAAACGGAATAGCACCCCCTACATCCATGGACCAAGTTTCAGCTCAGTCGGACAAATTTAGCCATGGGTTAGTCCACCCGGAGTGTCAGTCAGTCTAAAACAACAATTTTAATTGCTAAAGTCCAAACATGGAAAGATGTAAAATTTGTAAGAATGAGTTAGATGAAGTGAAATGTTGAAATGATAGTTAGAGAGAGACCCCCTAAGCATAACCTTAGCCTCCCAACCTTTTTCAACCTTGTTTAACCCCTTTTGCCACCTCCACACTCAAAAGTTACGCCCCCCTAGGGGGATTGACGTTTTTACCTTTTTAATTATTTTGTGACTTGAGTGTGGCCCCCTCTCTTGAGATTTCACTTCATTTAGCCTTGTTATCATCCCTAGAGGTGACCCCTCTTACTCCACATCACCCATACTAGCATTTGGGTTGATTTTTGACCTTGGGGAGCACTCTCCATGAGAGTTACGCCCTCCTTTTTGTCTCTCCAATGAAAGTTACGTTTTTAATTGTTTGAGACTCCTCCTCTCACCCTAGCACGGATCCCACACCTCTCCTATGGAGTCTTGTGTAATCTCAACACCCCACTCATCTCTCACCCCTCATCACCTTTCCCTCATCCCAAGTGGTGCGCCCTCCAAGAGAAGTGCGCCCTCCCTCTTCTAGAAACTCCACAAATAATTATTTAAAAATTATTTGAGTCTCTTCACTTACCTTGGCACGAATCCCATGCCTTCTACATGCCCTTGGATCTATCTAATTGATTTTTCTATAATTCTACACCCTAGATCCATTGTGCAAACCCTAGGAGGTGCGCCCTAGCCTAGAGATCTACTCTATTGCTTGGTGGTGGACACTTGGCTTAGATCCAAGAGAGGTAGGTTTGCCTCTCCAAGTATAAATGGATCTCTTTTCTCCTCCCCAACTCACCATATCTTGAGCTATTGTTATGCTACTTGATTTTTCTCTCTCTCTCTAGTCATTCATTCCATTTCATTTTCATTCTATGCTCTAGGGTTTTGGAGTATTCCTCTCCAAAACCATTTTCTTGGGTAATATAATTTTGGAGAATCTTTGGAGGACAACAAGAAGGGTAAAGTGTATGCTTATTGTTCTTATGCATGGGAGGTAACATTGTTTTGATTGTTTTTAAATTCTTGCAACACTAGATCTTAGGTAAAGTGTTATCTAAGTAGACTTAATAGAGTGTATGCCTATTGGTTTATATATCTTGATGTTTGGGTTAAATAGAAGTGTCGTTTAATTGCAATACATCAACATATTATCTATTGTATGCATGTGATTTGAAGGGATCTTGCAGGTTCATCTCTAGGGTTTCATTGGGAACTCCTTCTAGGAGAAGGGTCACTTGAAGCTCTTACATACTCCAACTTTCTAGATCTATTGCTCTTCTCTTAATATTGCTGTTCATTCATGTCATTTTCAGCTAGCATATAATTGTATAGATAGGTCAAAAATCATATAAAATCTATATATTTTATTGTGGAAAGTTCTTGCCCCAAAAGGGCAAGGGTTTCCTTGACTTTTCTTGGTTGTGTGTAGCCATCCTTGCAAGCAAAGCTTGCTGTTTTTACAGGTATATCAGATTTGGTTGGAGGCTTTTGGCTGCCCCAAAGAGACACACACAACACTTCAAGACCCCTTTGGGGGGATTTGGTAGCTATTTCTAACCCTTCCCTTCATTTTCTAGCTAAGTAGTGCACTACTTCTTCTCTTTTTGCTTGATTGTTTGAGCACATAGTGTAAGAGGGGAAGTGGTATGGCCTCCCCTCTTCTATGAGCCTTTGGGTAGGTAGGATGTAGGCTGGATCTAGCATTTTTTTTCATTTTTTAGTTTTCTTCCTAGCTTGGCCATGAGGTTTTGAAGGTGTGGGCACCTTCAAAACCTAGGCCATGGGGTTTGCTTGATTGATTGTAGATTAGATTGTAGAGTAGCTTACTTTTCTTGCTCATCTCTCATGGTTTTCCCTAATAGGTAAAATCTCAAAGAAACTTAACTTAACTAAGAAAAGATAACTTAATAACCTACCTAGTTGGGAGAGGAATACCCCAAAGAGGTAAGGCTAAGTGTTAATGCTTTACTTTTGATATGATGTGATGTGATCTAATGTTTAATACATTCTTAATGCTTATGATATAGATCTATCTCATTATCTTAAGCCTATTGAGCAACACACTAAAAATACTTTAACTAGATCTTGCTTAGTTTCATTTCAAGCTTGTTATTTCTTACTTATGCACATGATCTAATCTTAATGCTTTATATCTCTTAAGTGCTTAACAAGTAATTGGTTCATTGTTTTACTGTTGATATCTATTGGAAGCCACTTACTTGGGCTTGGAATGTTTTGAATGGTTAAGTAGGCAAACACTTAAATTTTCTTCACTCTCTTAAAGGCAAGCTGTTCTTGCCATTGATCTCTTGTTTCTAAGAAAACTTCTATTGTGCATGTGATAGCATCTTTAATTCTTTCAGCCGTCTCTCTTATTTCGCTTTACATGTGTTGATTTATTCATTGGTTTAAGCTTAAGCAACACACTAATAAAGCTAATAACATTTCGGCCATATCACTAAATTGCACCTAAAAAGTGCTTTAAAATCTTCTAAATACTCTAAAAGTCACCTAAAAGTCTACCTAATCATTATATATACTTAATAGACTACTTTAGGGTACCTTAGACCACCATTTTCACCATCTAAAATGGGGCTTGAGGAAAACAACGGAGGGTAGTGGCAGGGGACTGCCCTGTGGTGCACCAGGTGTGTGTCCTTTCCGGGAAGTACTCTTGTTCTGGGCTGACTAGTTCTGCTAGGGTTGGCCTCGTTGCCATACTATCTTGAGCATCCAACAGTTATTTGGAAATAGGAGGAGGAGGCTTTGGTGAAAGCTAATAAAACTTGTAAATCTTAAGAAAAGTCTAACTATTAAACCCTAGACCTAATCTAATAAAACACTTGGGGGTTTTAATAAATTGAGAGTGTAGGTCTTCTTTAACAATCTTCATAATAGTTGTGCTTAATCCTTCTAAATCTTTGGAATTTGTTATTGAAGTAATATGTTGATGATGATCTTGTATATGTGGTGATATGCTTTGATGCTTTGATCTTTTGTATCCTGCACACAAAGAGGATAAACGTGGTTAGTTTGCTTTGTATAATTTGTATCTTAGAATTCTTTATAGTAAATTGTACATGGTATTCTTTATTTAATTATTCTTTTGTAAAATTGTAAGTAACTTGTAATCTTTTGTAATAAACAACCCTTGAACATAGTTGATCCCTCGCCCAATTTCAAGGCACTAGTCTTAGTTGACCTAGGGAAAGGGCTTGCTTTTCATGCTAACCCTTGCATCTTGCATGGTTGCCTTAGCATATTAGGATTAGAATCCCCTCTAACCTTAACAAACTAAAATTAACTCCTAGAACCTAACTCTAACACATCCAGTAACTAAGGTCTACCCCCTTTGGCTTCTCTAGGAGTAAGCCTAGACAGAAGAGGTTTCGGTCAAAGTGACAGCGTGGGCTGTGAATCTAGGCATTGTGCCTCCAAGGACACACTAAGTGAGCCGGACTTAGCTCACGTTTGCAAGTGTGTATAAGGACGACAACAGTACCCAAGTGGCTTGCTCTCCTTTCCTTCAGTCTTTACTTTGCAAACTTAGCTAGATTAGTCGTGATTTCTACATGCATGCTTAAAGCTAAAGTAATCTAGAGTAGATCTCACACTTAACACATGCTAGCTTAGAGCCCGTGGTGGCTTAGATTAGATTTCTATTTTTGTTGCATGCAAGTTTCAGTTTATCTAATCTTTATCTTACACATGTGCATGCTAACACTGGTTTCATAAAGGCTCAATTAATCAATCTTTTACAATTCTGCAAGTTAGTTTTAGTTCTTATATCTTCACATGTGCAATCTAATAAACTAAGATCTCAATCATTAGTTTTGGTTTGGGTCCCCAAGGCCTTTTCCGGAAATTAAAATTTAACTTGCAATACATTTGTTTAAAGGCATCAGCCTTCTTATCTTTCAGTTTCAGTTTTTTGGCAATCCTTTGTTGAACAAGCTACAAGCACTCAATCACACTTCGCAATATTTAGCTCATAGGTCTAAAATTTATTAATTAGACTTAATAGGACACCATAACTCACCATCTTTGCCTTTTAAAAACTGGGGTTTTGAGGAAAGCCATGGAAAGTTTTCCAGAGTACTCAGCCTTAGGGTTGAACTGTGAAGCTAGGGTAGGCCTCGTTGCCTCACTTCTTGAGCATCCAACAACCACTTGGTAATAGGGGGAGGAGAGTTTTTGGGTTGACACCTAGATAGGGCTAAAATCAATCTCACACTTAATCACTTAATTTAATTTTCAATCTACAACATTAGCAATACAATTACACACTTGCAAGCTCATTGATCTCATTGTCTTTCAATTTACATTCATATGCAAGCTATCTTTGATATGTTGTAGAAATAATATCTAAGTGGTTAAATCTTTCATTGGGAATATTTTGCTTTCCACGTTTTTCATCTATCCTTGATTCTTGTACTTGTGGTGTGATCCTTCAGAAGTGTGCATCCACCTGGAGGCATTCTCTTGATTGGGTCTTGAGTGGTTTGCATCTCTTGGCATTGAAAAGAAGTCCAACGGAACTCTATTTGTTGTGAGCATGCCTGGCTTCATGTGTTGATGATTGCTTTATCTTGAGTATCTTTAATTCCTGCACATGCGAGTAAACATGTTAGTGTATTGTATATCTTGTATTGAGCTTAGTCTTAATCTGTACATCTTAAGCATTCTTTTGTATATCTTGTATCCAGTTTAAGGTAGCTTTGTATCTGAAATATTTTTTGTGCCTAGTTGTAATCTAGTAATACTTTGTAACTTGTAATTATCTTGTAACGAATATCCCCCTAACTTAGTTGACCCCGTTGCCCAATCTTAGGCACTAGTCTTAGTTGCCCTAGGAAAAGGTCTGACTCTCATACTTAGATAGTTGCATCTTGCATTTGCTGATTGAAATCTTAGGCTAGATTTCCCTTAACCTTTTAACTAATTAAAATCAACTCTTAGAACACTTAATCGTAAATCTCATCTAGTAACTAGGGTCTACCCCCCTTGGCTTCCTTAGGAGTTATCCTAGACGGAAGAGGTTCAAGTCAAAATGACAGCGTGGGCTTTGAACCTAGGCATTGTGCCTCCGAGGACACACTAAGTGAGCCGGACTTAGCTCACGTTTGCAAGTGTGTATAAGGACGGCAACAGGTCCCTCTTGTTTCTTGTTGAGAAGCCTTTTACTGCTTTCTCAGGGATCCCTGGGCGAAGCATCTCGAGGTTCTTTTTTTAGGCTTTTATCTTTTTCCAGCTTGCTTTTACCTTTTGGGCCTTTAGCCCCTTCTTCCCACGAGGTAAGGTGCAATCCTCAAATGATAGGTCAACCCAGTGCCCGTCCAAGTGTAATGGGATAGATGAGCAGGAAGCAAGATGAAAACGTGGTGCTATGACGGGAGTGGATGATGGATTTTCAGGAATCCCCGAGTGGCAAACCAAAACCTACGGACACAGGCTTACTAGGGCATCCTGTCATTACCCCCAAACATGGTCAAGTGAGCAAGTATAAGATCCAAGCATTTGTTAGAAACAAAATGAATTAAATGCACATATTCAAAGGTTTTGATGATCAGAGTGATACATACCATGATACCCAGACTCATTACCTCATGGAGCAGGAACCATCTCTGACACAAGACCAAGTCGATGGTGATGGATGTTGCTACTGCTGGCAAGGTAGAGGCGCTAAAAGGGAGAAAAGATGGCCCCCCTAGGGCCATGTTAAAGTCGATCCGGCTCTCGGTACTCCATGTCTAGGACTTGTGGGCCTCGAGACATGATCTCCTAGTTATCCTGAAAGTGGGGGATAACATGGCGCAACTGGGAAACCCTGTCAGGGAATCAGATGTGGTTATTTCTCTAAATTCAGAGTTTGTGGGAGCCTGCCCAAAACTGACCAAGGGTATTCTAGGGGCTTGCATCCAATGTGTGTTTCAGGAAGCCACATTTACTCAATTTATTGTCATTGAATGTAGAATAATAAAACCTTTTATTAAATGTAAGAGGCCATGTTCATTCAATATATAGTCATTTATTTTACCTATTCAAATTTCTTGTGGATCTTCAATTCCTATTCTAGAGGAAACCATGCATACCTATGCATCACTTTATTACCCATGCATATATTTATAAAGGTGAACTGCTAACCCCTAGATTTCTTGTGCAACCAGAGGGTTAAGATCTAGCGAGATTCCATCAAGTTGGTTCCATTTCAGGTGCATCGAGGCATTCACAATGATTAGAACCTATTCCAGAGTTAGTTTCACCAGATTCAAAGAAATAGCTATTTTTAGAAGTTTTCCTTTTTCCAGTAGTTGGAGTTCTGGGGCCCATATGCCAGATATTTTCACATATCACCAGTCCTCGTGAGCTCATGATGTTGATGAGCCTTTTTCAGACGACATGCAAACAGTTTCATGACAATTGCTATTTTTAGCAGTGTGCTTTTTAGGTTTTTCATGTTGTTTCTAAGCACATATTTGGATTCCTTTTAAAAAAACGAGTCGAATGAGACTGCTTTTGCCTACATGCAAGATGATCAGTCTGGACCACTTTTTACTTTTTATCTTTTTTAGAAGATAGACGAATGCTACCTCCCTTCAATGATCAGTGTTTCTTGCTTTTTGCTTTTTTCTTTTTTGGAGGAAGACTGCTTTTTGGGCATGCCATAATTAGTAGTTTCTATTTATTGGTTGGTATAGGTTGAATGTCATGGTTGTTAGCAGGTAGTGATTGTGTGGTCAAGGTCTTGGTGGGTGAAAGAGTGTTGAATTAAGAGTAGTGTAAACAGCTGGATTGTTACTTAGAGTGACATGTGGCAACTGGCAATTGGTTGGGGGTTTCCCATTAGTGTGAGTTTCAACCTAAGAACCCTAGGTCAAATTTGCCATGGCTAAGTTTAGCAAAACAAGAAAATATGAAATCGAATGCTAAAGATGCCAGCTAAAAGGGGTAGTTTGACTCACTTGGTTAGATATTTGAAGTTCAAAGTCAAAGCTGACTTTCCTCATCTTATCAATGCATGCAATAAAATGCATTAAGACAAACTGCTGTTGCTAAATTGTCAAGCAAGAAAAGCCTTTAATCAAGTTGTTATTTGTCTTCCCTTGATTGGTTGTCCTAATTGCCAAGCATGTCAGTTTTATTAAGAGGTCGAAATCTTTGCTTTAGTAAAGACTTGTTGTTCCAAAGACAAATTTGATGGGAGATCATTTATGGAAAATTTGATGTGAGATAACTATTAGCTAATAGCATGCATCGGGATTTATTCTCAGGAAAGTTTGTAAAGTGATTTGTTTGCAGCAGTACTCGAGATATGACAGTGGGATAGCGATTTGTTTGCAGCGGTACAATTCTGGAAACAGCTAATAACCTTGGAAACAGTGCACTGAGATGACACTTGTTGTCAATATACTGACTGTTACATGGAAAAACAATTGAGGTTATCAGGTAAAGGCACTTTAGTAAGCAGTTTACCCTATTGTCTGTGTTAGCAACATTTCTTGTATAGGGGTGTTCTCCTCGATGGTTTGGGCCTTGGACGGGTAAATGCAAAGCAGTGGGTTGAAAAACCCACTTATCCTAAGTTTCGGGCGCAAATGTGCATCTGTTAAGCAACAGGAAAATCTGTGCGGCTGGGATCTACGTGCCCAGATCTACGGTTGAGGTTGGATTCCAGAGCCCCCTCGCCATTCTACCTTTAAGGCAGAGGGGGGGGTCCGGAATTGAGCGTGCAAGTTTGAGCGGCTAAGATTTGGGTGCCTGGATCTGCAGCTGAGAATGGATTCCGGACCCCCCGCTATTCTGCCTTTAATAAGGGGGGGGTCTGGAATTGATGGTTTAAAGCAGGCCCCCTTTTGTCACATCTCCTACTCCCTCCGCTTACCACCTTCCGCCATGTGTCTTCCCCTGTCACATCTCCCACTCCTCTTCTACCTTTTGCTACCACATACCCGTCCTCCACTCTCCCCGTTGTCATGTTCCTTTTCCCCTTAGACCCTCTAACACTTGTACCTCCATACTCCATGCCACTTCCACTTGTGTTGTGTCCTCAGTCCCCAACCTGTCACATTGCGGCCTCATTGTCACCTTCTCGTAGTACATCGCCTCATCATCTGGTGTCACAGCCTCCGTTTCTTCTTCACCTAGTGCTTCCACCTCAACACCTCTTGTCTCACCCTCATCCACGTCCTCCATAGGGGTCCCCTCGCAGCAGTCCAACGAAGCAGCATCCAAAGAAAAGCCGCCACATCGTTCGAGTACAGAGTTGACCATGGCCATTCCCAATCCCAAGAAAGCAGTTATTGTGGTAGTTGATGGTGGTTGAACTTCGTCTTCTTCCATAAATAGAAGGCCAGGAAAGGACCAAGCATAAAGGCGGACTGACAGTCCATCTTGACAGAGATTGCGTCTGACAAACGACCGCATGGGCAGTCTGCCCAACGTCTGCATGCACTGCCTGACAGAGAAGCTCCTCAACGTCAAGCATTGAATTCATGATATGATTGCGCCTTCAGCACCTGAGTCAGCTCCAAGTATATGTAGGCATTTTTTTCCATTTTGTTTAGTATCAATGGTTGAGCTAGGTTCCCGATTGTAAAGTTTTAACGAAGCACTGGTTATGTACTGGCACTTGAGACTTCTTTCCTTATGAATGTTAGCTTCTTTCCATCTCTTTGTTTACACTGTGTTAGAACAACTCGGAATTGGAGGATCCAGTCGAGTTGCGCTGTTATAGGATGATGTAGGCTGGATCACTGTAATAGTTGCATTGTCTCTAATCAGTTCTTGTATTTTCTCAACGCTGAATGATTTGGAATTGGAGGATCCAGTCAAGTCACCCTTCAGTTCCCCGAAACTCAGAACCAAGAGGATCTTGTATTCTGAGCTTTTCTTCCTCAAGTTGTTGAAGGGCCTGATGCCCGAGGCAGTCTTGCTCACTCATCTCACCAAGTCTTCCCCCTACTCATTTTACAATCAACTTACTGACAGAAGTTAAATCAAGACCTCCTTTGTTTTTTACATACCAGGCCTGGTCCCTGAGTTAGAGTGATACCTTCCTGGGTCTCTACCCATTTGATCACCCATTAAATTTATTTGTGACATAAACTGATGGGTGTTGGGCTCTGCTCCTGTCGCAATCCAGGAGTGACTTCTAACGCTAACATTTCTGGCACCGTTGCCGGGGACGAAGTTGAAAATTTTCCCTGAGATTGAACGACATTGAACCTCTGATTCTGAAGGTGCATCAGGCATCAGAGCCCTTAAAGATTGGTACTGTGCACTTGGCGACTCCGCTGTGGCGACTTCAAGGTTTCCACATCAGTGTTTCAGTTGTGGCTTTTTTAGCACGCCTGAAAGCTGACCCAGAGGAGCTTTCTTGAGAAGGTTTCAGCAGCTGCTTTCTCAGCCTGAGAAGCTTCCTGGGGTAACAACAACGTTAAGATCTGGCCTTTGATGGTGAACAAGGACCAGGCACATTCAAAGATGTAAATCTTTCACCTGGCGACTCCATGATTCAAGGATCAATCAGCGACTCCACTGGTTCGATATGGAGAAAATCTTAGCTCAAAGGTTTTCTTTCTGTGACTTTTCCCAGATAGTTGGTTTTCCTAATGCACTTCCTGATAGAGACATATGGGAAGATTTCCTCCCTGAATTTCATGCAAAGAGTTCGGAGGAACCAACTAAGCATTCACTGGACTTTCATGGAGTTATTGATCGACTTAATATCACGCATGAAGATGTCCGGATTAAGCTGTTTAGGTATTCATTAAAGGGAGCTGCTCTTGATTGGTGTCGATCTCTTCCCGCTGGAAGCATCCACTCTTTGAAAGATTTTCATACAACTTTCCATTCATTTTGTAAAGATTACTTTCCATCTGAGTGTTTGTATGAAAATTGTTGTGAGGAGTTTTCTTCGCTTCATGAATCCTCTGCTGGTCTTGCAGACCATGTTTATGATGAAGCTTTTACTGTGGAGGAAAGCATTTGCTATGAAAATATAGAGGTGTTGAATGATATTAATTTTGTTAGCCCTAGAATAGAAGCATCTGACATCATTTCAGATGCATCTATTCTTTTAGATGCTCATAAAGATGAACATGCCTCTTGTGAAAATTATGAGTTTATAGAGTAGATGTGGTCTATAGTAGATGGCTCACCTGGATATAGGGTTGAAGCAGATGTTCCTAGCAGTCATGCTTATGATGACGAAGACCTTCCCGTTTTTAAAGGAGAGATGGTTGTGGAAGAGGATTCTTCTCTTTTCCTTCAAAGGGTTTTCTATGATATATTTTTACCTAGGATAAAAGAGAACCCCATGGATCCTATTTACGATGATTACGGATCTGATCTCTGGGAGAGTTATGGAGAGCAGGAGGAGGACCAAAAAAGGGTGCAGTTTACAGCCTGCACAGAGGTCACCAAGCAACAGTTTGAAGAGCATAATTTACCCGCGGTCCCTATTTATGATGAATACGAATCTGACCCGGGGAAGAGCCAAGAAGAGGAACCAGAAGAACCAGAGGAGCAGCCGAAGATGCAGTTTACAGACTGCGCAGAGCCAGTCAGCGAGCAGCCATCGCCTGAGAGCTTTCAACCTACGTCAGTTGTCCACCCACCTGTGCTTACCATAGATATTCAGCCACACATCCACAACTGTGTAGCAGAGGAGGCTGCCTGTCGCCAATTTTCTGGAGTTTGCCACTGGTCCTATGAGCCTGTGAAGGAATACATGGAGTTGCATTTCCTTCACAAATTGGAGCCGCCCTATTTCATCTCAACTTCAGCCTGTAAGGAGGAGTTGAAGAGCGTAACCGTTCTGCTGTCACGGTTACACCACCTGTTTGTAATCATCGACAGAAGGAAGGAGCTTCCATTCAGGAAGTTACTTGATTGGCTATGGTGGAAATTTGCTTTCACCTAGCCCCATGTACAAAGTATATTAGTATTAGGCTGTACATAAATAATCTCTTTTGAGCATGTATGTTTTTTTTGTTCTTCTTTTCGGCCTGTATTTTCATAAGGGCGCTTCGAGCTTGACTCCATAGCCCAACAACAAGGCACTGGAACTGCAGAATGAGTTCTTAGAGCATCTCAGGGATGACTCTATCCTCCATGGAGCCTAATGTTAGCAACATTTCTTGTATAGGGGTGTTCTCCTCGATGGTTTGGGCCTTGGAGGGGTAAATGCAAAGTTGAAAAACCCACTTATCCTAAGTTTCGGGCGCAAATGCGCATCCGTTAAGCAACGGGAAAATCTGTGCGGTCGAGATCTGCATGCCCAGATCTACGATTAAGGTTGGATTTCGGAGCCCCCTTGCCATTCTACCTTTAAGGCGGAGGGGGGGGTACGGAATTGAGCGCGCAAGTTTGAGCGGCTAAGATTCGGGTGCCTGGATCTGCGGCTGAGAATGGATTCTGGACCCCCCCGCTATTCTTCCTTTAATAGGGGGGGGGGGGGTC
>JASDQU010501232.1:78698-89606 GCA_032191745.1 Picea mariana | reverse complement strand
TGAAGAATCTCAAACACAAGATTAAGCTCTGGAACAAGCAAACCTTCGGCAACATTTTTGACTCTCAGAAACAGTTATCAGAGCAAGCGAACAAGATACAGTGCCAAATCAGAGAGAAGGGGCTAACAGAAGAGCTAAAAGCCCACGAACTCAGAGTACACCAACAGCTTGAAGAAAGGAAGAGGCAAGAAGATATACTGTGGAAACATAAGTCACGCATTCAGTGGCTCAAAGAAGGGGAACACAACACCAAATTCTTCCACAGAACTGCTATCCAGAGAAGGCACTCTAACAGGATTATGCACCTTGTCTCGGATAAAGGGGAAATCCTCCAATCTCATACTGATCTAGAATCAATCTTGACTGATCACTTTCAAAACCTACTCACCGAACCCATCTCAGACAGGCATGAAGCTATCCATAAGATTACAAGACATGTGCTCACCATTGTAACCCAGGAACAAAATGCAGCTCTCATCAGACCCTTCACCATCGAAGAGATAGATCAAGTGCTACAGGACACCCCCAAAGGAAAGGCTCCTGGGCTTGACGGCTTCACCAGTGACTTCTTCCATTATTGCTGGTCGATGATTAGAACAGAGGTCTGGGAGATTTTGGAGGATTCTTGCACCACAGGAAATGTCCTCAAGGCTCTGAATGTCACTTTTATCACCTTAATCCCCAAAGAGGGACATGCACATCGACCCAGCCAATACAGGCCCATTGCTCTTTGTAATTTCATCTACAAGCTCCTCACAAAAGTAATAGCCTGAAGACTCAAGCCAATTTTACCAGCGATTATCTCCCTGGAGCAATCGGGCTATGTAGAGGGCAGACAAATCTTGGACAGTGTCATCCTGGCTCATGAGGTAATTCATTCTCTGCAGAAAACTAAAACACCTGGTATGCTCCTCAAACTTGACCTCTCTAAAGCATTTGATAAGCTAAGCTGGCAGTTTATGTGAGAAATTCTCCTAGCCTTTGGTTTTAATCAAGAATGGGTAGCTTGGATTCTTAATCTGACGTCTTCGGCCTTCTCCTCTCTTCTGGTAAATGGTGTGCCTTCGAGGCCCTTCTCCCCCACAAGAGGGATTAGGCAGGGCGATCCCCTGTCCCCCTTCCTCTTCATTATTATGGCTGAAGGACTTAGCTGTTCTATCCACACTGCTATGGAAAACAACCATCTAGCAGGGTTACCCCTGCATGGAATCTCTCCCCCTATATCGCACAGCCAGTTTGTGGACGATACTCTCTTAATGGGTAGCCCCACAGTAAGAGAAGCTAACTCCATCCAGGACATTCTCCAAACTTTCTCCGATGCCTCGGGCCTGGAATGAAACAAAGATAAATCCCAAATCTTCTTCTTTAATATGCCTCCTCAGGTCTAGCGCCATATCTCAGATATCTTGGGTTTTAAAAGAAGCTCCCTTCCATCCAAATATCTCGGCATTCCCCTGATTGACAATGCCCTCCGGAACTCTTCTTGGGAACCTTTTCTTTCTTCATTCTCCAAAAGACTCTCTTCTTGGACCTTCAGAGCCTTAAACCTGCCTAGCCGTCTTATTTTGCTCAAATCTGTCCTTCAAGCCCTACCGATTTACACTTTCTCAGCGTTAGCTGCCCCAAAGTTTGTCCTCGCCGCCATTAAAAGATTACAGAGGAACTTCATATGGTAGGGCCTCAATAAAGAAAAGAAGATTGCTCTAGTCAGCTGGGAAAAACTTTGTAAGCCCAAGGCTCAAGGTGGACTGGGTCTGAGGGATCCATCCATAATGAACAAGGTACTCAGCGCCAAAATCTGGTGGCGCTGGCTAAAAAATCCAACAGACCTCTGGGCCAGACTTTTGAGGAAGAAATATGCCCCCAGAATGCCAGAAAATAACCTCATTAGATGGAATGAGGATAATCCGGGCTCTTTAATCTGGACAGCGGCAAGACAAAATAGACAGCTAGTAACCCAGCATGCCTTCTGGGACGTAGGAAATGGAGAAACAACCTTATTTTGGCAGGATTCCTGGCAGCAATGGCCAGCCTTGATTAATAAGGACTGGGCCCATGACATCTATACTCACACCACCCAGCTGGGCATGACAAAAATAATGGACTACTGGTAGAACAATCCCCTGGAGGACACTTGGCACTGTTGGCATCTGGATAGGGAGACCCTTAACCTTGGCATGCAGGTCGATCTAGCGCCACTACAAGAAGAGCTAACCAAAAGGAAAATTCCCATAAGAGAAGGCGAATATATCCTTCGATGGGGTTACTAGCCCAAGGGCTCCTTCAGCACGCAAGAAGCCTACCAGCTTAAAACACAGTCAGACCACCTCATACCCTCGAAAGCTTGGGGAAAACTCTGGAATCTCAAACACTGGYCGAAGATCACTCTCTTCCTYTGGTTGATCTCTCATTCAAGCATTCTTACTTGGGATAATSTTATGAAGAGAGGTTTTATCGGACCCTCCATTTTCATTCTTTGCGGAGAGGCAGAGGAAAATATGAACCACCTCCTCAATACTTGCACATACACCACTCAACTATGGGATCAAGCAGCGATCATCATGCGCACCTTGAATCGCCTCAGAGACAACATTGTAGAAACTATTTTGCATTGGAGAGATCAGGCGTTCTGCTCCCCCTTACTCAATCGCATATGGAAACTTCTGCCTGGCTTCATCCTCTGGCAAACTTGGAAAGAAAGGAACCGAAGAATTTTCAAAAATACCTCTCTTCCGTGGCATCATTGCTGGAGTCAGTGTCACCACAATATTGTGGAAACTCTACTCCTCAGGAGATGGTCTGATGCAGATACTGCTTTCCCTCCTTCTGAACTCCCCATCCTTCAACACTGGATGCCACTCCCCCCTCCTTAGACTCCCTCCAACCCCTCTCCCCCCTCGCCTATGAGTCGACTCTCTCGTTGGACTCCCCCACCAGAAGACTTCGTCAAACTCAATTTCGACGGAGCCTCCAAAGGTAATCCAGGAGATGCAGGGTATGGAGTAGTCTTTCGTAATCAAGCTGGGCAAATTCTTGTCATAGGAGCGGGCTCTCTGGGGCATACTATGAACAACGTAGCAGAACTCTGGGGTCTTATCAAAGGACTGCAACTAGATACTAAAAATAACTTCCCAAAACTCATCATCGAGGGGGACTCTCAGGTTATTATAGGTTTGCTGGGAAAAATCATAAATGGGGCAAACCCGGAAATCATTTCACCCAGCTGGTGACTGTCTCATGGATTGCGGAGTATTGTAGATATTCTACATCCCAACCAGGTCATCATCCCCTCACATATAAGAAGGAAAGTGAATCAAGTCGCAGATGACTTGGCTAACTTGGGCACCACCTGGAACGGACCCGACCTTCAACACAGCTCTGCCCAGAATCAGGATCACCCCATCCTACAGTGGTGCATTCGCAAGGCTAGACTAGTTGATCTTTCCCCAGATGGGGTGTTAGAGGATTTATCATGGCATGGAGGGGAGGCTGGCACAAGCCAACACAGTAGGCAGGCACGTGATGGGTGCGTGCAGTAGCCCACCACCCTCCCTGGCATTTAATGGTGCATTATTATGATTTGAGGGGGCATTAACACCGCACACCCACAGGCTCTCCCTCGCAAGTGACTTTACAATGGATTCACCCTCGTTGTTTGTCATTCATCTCCGCCTGGTGCCCGCACAGCTCCTCTGGTCGCAACACAGGCAAGAAGATTTCCCCGTCTCTCTCCTGCATTGGATGTTGTTCTGCTGCCTTTTCCTTCATACTATAAGTGCAATGAGGCACCTCAGAGGACGGCTGAAACGAGGCTCTCCCTGGAAGCCTCGTCGACCTCTAGTCACGTCTCCCAACTCGTCGTCTAGCGAACCCACCCCTCGTCCTCCGTCAGATTCTCGAGCTTCTCCAGTGGTCAAACCAATGGTAGCTTCCAGAGATACTTCCTCCCGCTCGCCCAACTCCCTCCCGCACCACCATTTCGATCCCTTGGTGAATTTTCAGCCCCCTCCACCTTTCCCCAGCCCCAGCGGCGAGTCTTCTCGGGGAGCTCCTAAGCGAACTGAACGATAGTCACCTGGCTCTAGTGATAGGATATATCTTAGTGACCGTCTGCACATCATGAATGATCTGGTCTTTGAGCTTCGAAGGGAGATGGCAGATCTCAATTATTGACTCTAGGCCTCAGATGCAAAGGTGGAGAGGTGTCTCCAACTACTTTCAACCATGCAGGGGGCTCTAATTGAAGAACAGGTTGAGGAGATGCCAAGGGAGGCATATGCTGATGCTACAAGTGGAATACCGCACACTTCCCAACGCTCAGCCTATAGGGAATCAACGAAAAAAGAGCACGATAGCCAAGATAAGGGGGTCGAGTGCGACGTGGCAAGTGAGCCAGAATATGAGCCAGCTTTCACTGAAGAAGATCTGTGGCCTAGGGACCTCGCTCCTATGTGGCCGACCTTCTCGCCAGGTGTTTAGTCTATTTGTTTGTTTTTGGGTCGATATACCAGTCTAATGGTCTCAGATGAAGATCAGTTTAAACTTAGTCTTTACACTTTTTCCTTTGACTCTATGAATTTTGAACTGAAGAGGAAGGCAGGAAGGCTGGACTGGTTTCCCCTCTGTTGGGGAATTCCAGCAATCCCACTTTGAACATGTTTGTATTTTGAAACCTCACTGCAGTATTGCAGGTACCTAATATATTTTAATTCTTATTTAAAAAAAAAATTATTTATTGTGACGAATTATTCCATTGGAATATACATGGACTTTTATATATCAAGAAGAAATAACATGAAGTCTTTTATGTAGTTAAGAGGAATCAATAATGGGGTGGACATTATAGGTTTTTTCAAGGCATCAATGACTATTATTCTTGATTGTTTGATATAAAAGGGGAATATATTTTTTAAGATGAACATGATTCCCTTTGTGATATTAACATAATTGGAGATAATTCATGAAAAAATGTTTTCTTTTCCTAGGAGGCTTTGACGTTATTCAATGTTCTATGAGGGAGGAAACTAAACTACCAACTTAATATTGAATGGGTCAAACATTATCTTGCACTTGGAAATGATGAAATCAAGTAAATATGCATTGTTGGAATAGAGTTATAAGACCCTAGGTTCAATTTATTCAACCAAAAAAATCCTTTAGATACCAACCCTTTCGGCATCACCAGCATGCGAGTGAAGTCTCACCTAAGGTGTCTACTGGGGTTGCATGAACCAAGTTTCTACAGGGATGAGGGGATGTGAGGATATCAACATAACCATTAAAACGTATTCACCTTCTGCACATTATCCTTATTTAACATCCTTTTATCAGACAACAAACCCTATGTGTGTTTCCATTAACTAACAGTTCATTACTTTTACCATAACAATTGTGTGACATTAACCCATCTAAGATTCACTTTATACCCTAAACCCTAAGGTGAAGAAATAGTATAGAATAGATTACAACGTAACCAATGAATCATTCATTACTATTGTGCATCAACCGTATGTTAAACATATCTATATTAATCATGCATAAACATAACATCCACAAATAATCAAATCAACAAGTACATTAGACACCGGATTTTAATGTGGTTCACCAAATCCTTGGGCTACGTCCACAACAACTAGCCTCTTATATTATTCTTCATGCAAAAATCACCTCAAGACTGTGCACTATGCTTACAAAAGATACAACATATTGTGATCCCCAAACCTACCTAGATTCTCTGTAGTTCAAACCTACCTTTGTAATTTCTACGATATAAACTCTTTTCATCAATCATGAGAAAACCAATCTCTTATTCTCAAAAACCTATTCTTCCCTGACCCTCTACATATTTATAAAAAAATGTAGGGCTGAAAACCCTAATGGTTGATAGCAACATATCCCAAAACCCTAATGTATCATAACCATTTTTTCTATGTTTGTGTCGATCTGCTTCTTTTCCTACTTTTACATCGATCTGCTATTTTTCCTGCTTTTGCGTTGAACTTTTTTCGTTTTCTTCTTTTTCATTGAACTAATTCTTTTCGTGATTTTGCGCCAGAAAATGTGTCCTTTTTGCATGCTCTGGTATTGTCTTTTACTCTTTCATCTTCTATGGTGAAACTCCCAACTCTTAGTTATTCTCATCCAAAATGTATGTCCAAAAGGCCCCCAACACTCACTTGTGGCTCATCCCAAGCCACTTAATTCTTTTTCAAATTCTCCTTGAATTTTTCAAAAATATCCTTTGTTGTGTTGGTATTCTCCTTGACCTTTGTTTCATTTAACAAAAATGTTTCCACTAATTTTGTAGTGATATGAGTCTGTCATTTCTCTTCATCTTGTTCCACTGCTTGTTTGATCCTGCATTGTGATTTTGTTATTTCCTCTGCAACTTTTAATTCTTATTCTTGCAACATCTCTATTTGTTTCATGAAATCTTGCTACTCGAGCCCTGGATGGTTCATCTTAGAGTATAGTTTCTTTCTCTCTTGCATTGTCGTCATCTTCTCGGTTGGTGGAAAATTGTTGGTTGTTTCCTTAATCTATTGATCCTTTCCCTGTGTAGTTTGCAGCTTTCACTCAATAATATTTAATTCGACATCCTCCGACAGTTGATTCCAGACTTTTGTTTTATTTTCATACAACTTACACATTTTTCTTCCAAAGTATTATATACTTTCCATTGTGGTGCTTATTGTCTTCTCCCTTTGGTATCTTTTTTCCATAGGTGTGCTTGGTGTCATTTGTGTTTCTAACTCAACAATTTTCATTCTGAAGCCCTGTATGTCTTTGATGACCTTTTCTACCTGATATTCCAATGGAGTATCCACCTCCATAGGTACCTTTGGAATCTCTTTGCAAACCTTGTCAAATTCTTGCTTCACCTATTCTTCCTTCTACATAGCTGCATCCCTTTCTCGTTCAAATCTGTTGTATTCAATCTGCATGCTTGCAATATATATTATGTCCTTAGCCAATTTATCAGATGTTTTTTCTACATGTAGGTTTAATTCTTGTGCTATGCTATCTTGTAACCCCTGCAACATTTCTCCCAGTATCTGTGATAGGACTAACTCAAAGTGACTTAGTGTGTGCGGTTTCTCCTTCATTTCTGTTGATGGGAATGCAATCACCCCTGGTTCCAACTTAACTATTTTTCTCTCCCCCATTACCTCTACTGCATGAGATATTTATGATCTTTCTTCTACTAGCCTTGTTGTGCTTGTAGTTGGTCCTTCAATTATTTGTTGCACAGTTGTTATCCTGGTTTCTTCCATCAATTGGTGTAGTGTAGTTATTTCTTCTTGTATCTTTATGTTCAGACCTTCTTTCTACTCTACCACACATTAAAACATTTCATCATTGATCTCCTTAAATTTCTTCCCAAAACTCTCAAATTCATCTTCCGTCAGTGCTAGGGGACTTGTTTCCTTATCCTCTTTCCACTTATTTCGATGTGGTACTAATTTTCCCTTCTCTATCTCTGCATCTTTCCTCTTCTTTTTTGTACCATTTCCTTGGCCTTATACTTCCTCAATATTAGGATATGGTGTTTTCCTTTCTTATTCATTTGATGGGACCTTCCATTCTGTGTCTGAGTCCTGCATAATTAGTTGAATTTCCTCCTCTATTATTTGGTACTTTTTTTTTACTCTCAAATATTTATTTGTTTGTATGTACATATGATGACATGTCTTCCATGAACTACATAATCGGCTTGTAAGTTTCTACAAGATATGGTGAAGTTCATGGTGTATCCTGCATACACTGCCTAATAATTTCCTTATATAGATAGAATTCAATATTGTTGTCCAACTGTCATCCCTTGTGTGTCGTGTAACAAATGTTATGATACTTGGAATCCAAGCATGGCTTAACTCTCATACCTAGAAACTACAGATCCTCTAGTTCTTTCCATGTTGTTAATGTGATTAGAAGTAATAATGAGGAATAGTGGAATTCCATTCCTTTGGCTTGTGCTTCTATGTAGTCTATCAGGAATTGGTTAAGAAAAAATAGTGCCCATTTCATAGTTACCCCTTATACAAATTTCTCGGATGCAACTATCATGCCCATGGGCCCTTGGTCTTTCCTACACTTTATTAGAAATTTTCACGCAAATTCTTTCATCACAAATCATACCATTGGTTCACATATACTTGGCACATCCAAACCATGTACACCTCTAAATGTGTGGAATTTATCCTTCATTTTCTCTAATATATCCTTCTCATTCTTTCTGTATGTGAACAACAATATAGGATCTTACTGCTATGACGGTAATCCCATGATTTGTGAAATTAGATCCATGTCCATAGAAATCAGCCTATCTAACCACAACTAGTCGTTGTACACATAGGTTAATAACATATTTACACATGCATTAATCTCCTGGCTCCTGCAAAAGTGTGGGATGTCCAATAGATTCAATAGGACAACTCACTTCATCCCTTTGGCCCATACCTTCAGCTCAACTATGTGCATGTTCATCTCCACATTGATTTTCATCTCCAAGTAGTTGTTCGACATAAGTTCAGGGAACTTCGTTGTATTTGTGTCAACGTGTTTCAACTGCAACACCTTTCCTATCATATCCTTGTCAATGATTACCCTGGGTTGGATTTCTAGTGTCACCAAGTCATACTTTTCATCCTTCTTTAACTTAATTGATTTGGCATCATCCTTCCTCGGTGGAATGTAGTCCCTTGGAAACCTTGACTCTGACAAGGACGCTCCCTGAGTCTCGTCAAATATTGGTAGTGTTGTTTCTTCTCTAGTTAATGTTTTCTTCTATTTCGATGTTGTTTCCTCTGGTGGTGTCAGCTCTACAATATTTTCACACGTGACAACTCCTTCGGCTCAGTGGTGTTTCTCAGATCTCTGCAACACTGTTCTCAGATCTCTCTATGCATTGAAAACTCCAAATAAAAATAACGTTTTCTTTTCGGCCATTTAATGGCTTTTGTGCCCCTTCGAAAACTATCCATTTACCTTCGTTCCTGAATTATCTGTCTAATCCACTATTTTTGTGCAATCATAACCTTATTTAGCATTGCATTAATTCCAAATCCTTCGCTAGATTTTTTCCTCGATCTTTCAATCTGTCACGATCTTCGTTGATGATTTCCATTTATGACTATATATCTCCAGGATGTCTCTTCAGTAATTTTTTTTACCCGTCATTTCCACTCTTTAATTCTTTTAACTTTTTGTATGTTTCTTCTTATGCGTAGTTCTCCGACTTATTCATTCATTCACTGCACAATATTGTTTTCTACACACAATTCACTTCCTCTACGTGATCCTTTATCAATGCATAACTCACTTATTCTTTGCACTTACTCTTTCCATATATGTATCTTCCTTCCTCTTCATTATCATTCGTGACATTCTTCTATTTATTTATTTTTATGAACTATCTTAACTTCTTGACCCTTGACTAACACTTCAACTTTTTGTTTATTGCTTTCACTTTCTTTATTACTTTTTTTTTGTATTTTTTTTTGTTTTTCTTTTTCTTTTTCCTCTTTTTATTACTATAATACACTAGTATGGTACATAGGTTCCTTCATAGGTCATACTAATGCATGGACAATGGGTCGTCCCTATAAAGTTTCAGTCGACTCCCATTCACCAGTCCCCACAAGACTTCACCATCTAACAATTATAGCTACAAAACACCTACTTATGTCACATACGTGATCACATAAGGACCTAATAAATGCATCCTAAAATTCCCTGGGTGCTACATGAACTTTTTTTGTATAGAAACACTAAGTATACCACTTGATTTTTTTTTGTTTAGTATGCTTATCATGCATGATTTTTCTCTTTCCTTCTTGACTTTTCGATGGAATCCTATGATAAATCAATCTTCCTCTAGTTGTAACAACTGTAACAATATTTCCTCTACTGTGCCAGAGTCTGAAACATCAGAAATCATTGCAAAACACAATATTGGCACAATAAATTCCATTGGAATTACTGTTTCTTTCCCATATACCAACCTAAGAGGTGTATGTATTGTCAATTTTTTGCTTGTAGTCCTATATGATCATAATAATACATGGATCCTCAAGTCCCAATAATTCCTTCCTACATTGCAGATCTTTGTCATGGCATTATCTAAAATTTGATTAAAGGCTTCTACTGTCCCATTTTCTTGAGGGTGATACAACTTGCTCCTATGATGGTAAATTTGAAACTCTTCAATCAATGTTGCAATATTCATATTTAGGAAGTGTGTCCTTTGATCACTTAGTAAAATGCATGGGAAACCAAATTTTGTAACGACATTCTCAAACATAAATCGTGTAGAAGCCTCTGCACTGCAGTCTGTGACTAGTTTTGGTTCTTCCGATTCGGTCAAATATTCTATCACAACGATTATATACCTAGCTCCTGATCTCCTGGATAGTGGATTGATCAGTCCAACGAAGTTTATTTTCGATTTATCAAAATCCTGCAGTGTAACTTATGGATGCAAGAGCATCTCATCCCTTCTATATGGATTTCCAAGCATTTGACAAACATCACATGCCTGACAATATTCTTTAGCATCCTTATGAAGTGTGGGCAACCAGAGCCCTGCACACAAAATATTTTGCATTGTCGCTTTACCTGTGTATTGCCCTCTTATGTGTGCTTTTGATAGTGTCATTGTCATTTCATTATCTAACACACATCGTCTTAATATCCCATATGCACCTAACTTATATAATTTTGTCGTGATTAGATGATAATCCGCTTCCTTAACCACTAATTGTTTCTTTTGTGCAACTTCCATGTCCGATGGAGCCATTCCCATACTTAATAATTGCACAATGTCTGTGAGGTAGTCTTCCACCATTTGAACTACAAATAAATGCACATACAATAAAATATAATCTATATTCCTTGCATATTCTCCTG
>JASDQU010501232.1:53414-70288 GCA_032191745.1 Picea mariana | reverse complement strand
GATGACCCTATTGTTCCTTTTTAAAAGTCGTCTCTATTGTGCCTAGACAATAAAATGTAAATTAAGAGGGTAAAGTGGTAGACCGACCCAAACCTAATTTAGGGAGGTAATACCACTATTTGTAAGGAAGGCTAGTGCCTCACTTTTTCACTCACTCATGAGATCTACAACAAGAGGAAAAGTGTGCAAGTCTTGGAGGAGAAGTTGTTTCAACTAGGGGTGATGTCAAGGAGGGTTTTGGTCTATCTCTTGGTATTTCTTGGTTAAGTGGTGCGCTACTCTTCCTAGTGAAGGAATAGTGGAGGATATTATTCTTTGTTATTTCTCTCTTGAGAGAGAAGCATCATTCTTTGTTGGCTAATCTATATTGAGGAAGTTTGTTTGGTTTTCTCCCCCTAGAGGGTTTCCCAGGAAAATCTTTGTGTCTCTCTTGTTTTTTTGATTGTATGTCTTTCAATGATATTATATATGCAACTAATGTGCTAAATGATTGTAATAATAAAGAAGAATTGTAACTTCTAGTTGTATAAGTAAAATATCAACAAGATATGTTGTTATTTTACCATAGTTCTTGACAAACTTGCGATAATAGCATGCCAATCCTAAGAATCCTCTAAGTTTCTTCAAGATTTTTGGAATTGACCATTCCCTTGTAGCTTTATTTTTGTTAGGATCCAATTTTACACCTTCATGAGATACAATATGACCCAAATGTTCCACTTCTTGAACCCCAAAGGCACAATTGGAAGGCTTTGTGTAAAGTATTTTATATTCCAATAGTTTTAATACTCTGTCAACATGTTATACATGTTTTTCCCAAGATTTGTTGTAGATTAGTATGTCATCAAAAAATAATAAGACAAATTTTCTAAGGAAGGGCTCGAAAATAAAATTCATCAATCTCTGAAATTTTGAAGGTGCATTAGTGAGTCCAGATGGAATAACCAAAACTTCATAATGGCGTTCATGTGTTCTAAAAGTTTCTTTAGGAATCTCTTCCTGGCTCATTATGATTTGATGATATCTCGAACAAAGATTCAACTTGGTAAATAATTTTGATCCATGTAATTCATCTAATAATTCATCAATGATAGGGATAAGAAACTTATCTTTGATGGTTATTTTGTTGCGATGTCGATAATATGGACACATACACCATGAACCATCCTTTTTTGTAACCAACACCATTGGTGAAGAGAAAGAACTTTGGCTATGTTGAATGGTGCCATGTTCTAACATTTCATACATCATGCACTCAATCTCACTCTTTTGTGCATATGGATACCTGTAAGTCCTAATATTAGATAGTACACTTCCTGGTTGCAAATGAATAGCATGGTCATGATCTTGAGTAGGTGGAAGACCCTTAGGAATTTCACCAAATACCTTGGAATGATCGTTGATAATTATTTGGAGATATGATGGAGCTGGGGCTATATATGTTTGAACATCAAGTGAGAACAATTGGGCAATTACACTGTGGTGTCCCTTTTTGAGTAATTTTGTCATGCTATTAGAGCTTGTCACTTTAGAGGGTTTCCCTTGGATACCTCTAAGATTAATTTCCTTGCCATTTGAGGAAAATATCATAAAACGATTTTGAAAATCAAAGGCCACTATTCCCAATGATTGCAACAATTAGACCCCTAATACAACATCAACACCCCCCATTTGGATCGAAATCATGGGGCTATCCATAAAATGCTCCCCCATGTTGAGCTTAATTCTATGGAATTTCCCTAAACAATTTATGGTACCTCCATTTTCAATCATTACTTGAAACTATGGTCTAGGATCGTTGGGACCTTCGTTTTGATAAAATAATTTGCATAAGATATTAAAGAGACAACCAACCAAGTGGAGAAGGATGATAAAGGAAACATGCAACAGAAATACGTTGGAACAGAACATAGTCTAAAGCCATTGCAGAATTAGTTTTGAGACAATACAGTTACAATAGAATCAAGAAGAGATGAGGGCCTACGGGTTCTCAAGGAGAGGTAGAAAACAATTGTAATTATTCTCTTTGTATTGTACTATATTGTAATGGGTGGGTGTGTGAAATATAGGAGAGAGGAAAACGAGGAAAGAATTGGATATGTACTCTATATCTAGAATGTAATTAGTAAGGGAAGATCTTCGACTGATTACTATCAGTTGCAGTATTGTATTGAGATGTACCTACTGATATTTGTATGCTAAGTAGGATAGATGGTTAATGTAAAGATGTGAATTATTATTTTTCAAGAATTTGGATATAATAGAAAGAGAATGGATATAAAATTTTGAAAATTCTCTTGGTTTATATTATTTTCTATATCTCGAAAATATCATTATGTTGTTGTCTGTTATGAATTACTTGTCTTTATCATTTCTAGATATTCTGTATAGTTCTATTCTTGTGTGTTAGTGTATGATGTGTTAAGGATATGAGTTGATTAATCTATATTGTGTTAGAATGGTAACAATATAGATGGGTTATAGATTTGTATAGAATTCTTCTTGCCCTTCCTTTAGTTATTTTGTCTCGGTTGTGCTTCGGGTGAGAATTCTTACCTTTTGGAGAGATGAAAATGCTAGAGCACTACAATACATCAGTACCTTTTTGTTGGTAACCTGAACAGGACCTTGGCTTGAAAAATTTGCACCAAAAAATGGTTCTTTTGTTGAGACCCTAATTTTACAAGGGAATGCTTCCACGGATCCACAAGTTCGACGTTCGAAAATGGTGGGAACATAGGTGTGATGCGTTCATACTGAAGGAAGTGGAGTTACATAATATGAACTAGGACACCACCAAATAATTTGACTTCTACTCGGAATGATCAAGTGACCAATATGCAATTTTTGGGGTAGAATTCCCGAAAAAGCTATTCTAGTGGGTATATCACCTACAAGAAGCACCATAGTTTAAAGAATGGGTTAAAGAAATTGGTTCTTAGATACATAGAAGCTAGTAGAGCTTCACTGAATGGATCACCAGATTACTCAAGTGGTGTATTTCTGGGTTGACACATCCTTAGAAGGCTATATCATCGAGTTTGTAGCGGAGAACCACCAGTCTTTTTCATGAGCCGAAGAAATATTCAATAAAGGGGCACAAAGGAGGTTGTTGAGGGAAATTCCCATTTGGAGAAATGTATTTTTGGTGCAATAGGGGATGCTAGTTGTTCCCTTGTGTTATATGGAAGCTTAAAACCATGCGCTCAGGGTGGGACAATCTTGGGGTAGGTTCATGACCTAAGAAGGGGACCAGTTTCTTTGAAAGATGAGGGAAAATAAAACAACAAGAAGTGAGCACTCTCTGATGAGAGCCTCCATAATTGAGAAATGGTGGCGAGGAAGGTAAAGGGAGTAGTGAAGCATTCCGAGGTGTTTTGGAAAGAAATCAGACTTGGAGGAACGATTTAAGAAATTCAAAGGAGTTGTGCAAGTTATGAAGACAAGAAAGACTAGCTAGTCTAAGATTGTAGGAATGAGAAGCACAATAATAAATAATTCTCGTGGAGAGTGGACGAGATGAGGAAGGTTTAGAAGCAAGAGAGGACAAATAATGTTAGGATCTTGTGGAATTCAGATAATATTTGGTCCCGATCCCAGGAGGATTTGACCATGAGGTGGACCAGGTTTCTCCGGTACAAGAAAATAAGACCCCTCATGTCAAATAAACCCACCTAGAAGTCAGTGGAACCAACCCCGGGTACCCCATCCCCCAAATGCATTCAATACCCTTGGTAATCTTATTACCTCTGATCCAGGTGGATATTGGTGGCCACCAACCTATTCCAACTGGCTCCTCTTGTCCATTTTTGTTTAGTGCGTTCTTCGGTACTTTTTTGTAATTGTGGGTTCTACACTTCTAGGATTGTCTGAAGCCCCACACATCCTCTAGGTGTATATTGGTGGCCTCTCACCTAATAAAACTGGCTTATTGTGTATGTTTTCATGTCAGCACATCATGTTGTACTTATAGGACCATTTTGGGGCCCTAAACGTTGTTCTTTTGGCTCACCATAGTAAAAATGTAGGTGGAGTCAGAGTTTGGCGATGAAATGTGTAGTTCTCTGAAAGACCTTTCTAATGGGATATCAGACGCCTAAAACAAAGGTCTTATGAAACATTTACAACCATGGGAAGTTGAGGTACCAACTTACACCAACTTACCCATAGGGGCCCACATGACTTTTGGTGTTTTCCCTTCTAGGGTTAGGTTTTTGGATGTCTAGGGTTTTGGCATTCATGAGTAATATCAAAAAGGCCTATGGAGCCTCATTGTAATCGATTCTTCTCAAACAGATGCCTATAGAATCCACATCTCTTCTCATAGATAGCTACCACCATTCGAGCAAGTGTTTATGTTCTATAGTTTTACAATTTCATCCTATTTCATTATTCTGGATATCTCTGTTACTCTTCATATATATGTGTTTATTGTATTCAGTCTGTTAATCAGTTCGTTCCACTCCTAAATCTGGATCAGTGGTATCATAGTAGTTTGCTCTTCATTTATTTTTATTCATGTACATCCCTGACAAGATCTAGGTATAAGAAGTTGGGACTCAAACCAATCAATCCATTACAATATCTCTCACGTCGAGCCCGAAAACAACCCATGGGGGATGAAAACAAAGATGATGGAGCAGGATATCCTATTAAAATATTTCTCAAGGAAGCCCTCATGTGAAAAAGGAAAGAAATGATGGACAACTTCACGTAGATCCTTCGATGAATGCCCACAGAAGAAGCATCTTCATCAAGCAGCCATGCAACCCCCTTCAAGGTACAAGTAAATTTTGATATTCCATTATTTGAAGGACTAATAGATGCAAATTTTGTAGATTATAAATGGTTGAATCTTCTTGAAGGTTATTTTTCAGTCCATAATTTTTTCGATAGGGAAAAGATCACTTTTGTACTCCACGTGGTTGTTCCCCATGTTAAAGACTGGTGGGATACTTACTCTGAGAAAAGGGAAGTGGAGGAATCTGCAATGTTTGTGGTGGACCCTACATGGGATTCCTTTCGGGACACCATTAAAGAAAAATACTACCTTGTTGGAAGCTACGAGGACCAATACACCATATGGACCACCCTACATCAAGAAAGGGACCAGAAAGTATCAGATTTCACCAATATTTTGCATACCCTACACACCAAATTGGGTATCAAAGACTTTGAGCATCATCTTGTGCTCAAATATCGTGGTTGTTTTCATAGATACATTCAAACAGAAATGGATTTTTCAGACATCGCTTCATTGGGAATGGCTTATAGATATGCTGTCAAGATCGAGCATAAATTTAAGAAGAAAAGGAGAGAGTTTGGATCTGCAAACCCCTCAAAGCCGAAGTAGGGAAAAGGCAGCCCTAACCCAGATAACAAGGGACCAAGTCAAGATGGCCACCATTAGTACAACTATTCCAAGCCAAAGCATAAGAATGGAAATGAGAATATGAAGAAGGACATGGGAAAATGGTGTGAGTACCATAAAATCCCTTGACACAACATCGAAGAATGTTGCTCCAAGTAGTCCCTCATGGCCAAACTAAAGTCTTCCGAGTCAAAGTCCAATAATTCTGAATCAAATCCTGAAGGAGGGAAGTATATTATCAATGTTGAACCTAGTGCCACTGTCGCTACCACCAAAGTTTGGCCAAGCGAACCATAAGAACTAGAGGAAGGGGAATGCCTCTTTCACTCATAGATGTGGGTGAAGGGGGCTCCTCTTCATTTCATTATCAATAGTGGTAGTTAGAAGAACCTGATTTTAGCAAAGGTCGTCAAAAGGCTAGACCTGCCAATGACACCGCACTCGCAACCCTACACCATTGGTTTGCTTCAGCAAGGAAGAAATCTCTGTGTTAGCCAAAAGTCTCGCCTTCCTTACGGCATCAAGACTTTCAAAGATGAGGTATTGTGTGATATTTCTCCCCTTGAATTTTATGATGTTCTTTTAGGAAAACCATATTTGTGGAAGCGTCATGCTATGTATGAGTCTATACCCCGTAGTGTTATTATTACTTTGGGTAGACAATTGTACAGGATACCAAAGGTAGCATCGCATACTATTATTTTTTTAATCTTTGCTAAGAAATGCAGTAAGGTCATCTCACAGACCAAGAATTTCATCTTCTTTGTGATCCATGCTCACAGTAAGAAGAAGGTCACTGCCACATCTGTGGCATATACACAAAGCCTCTCTTTGCAATAGAAAAAAGTGGATGGGATCATGGAAGAATAGAGAGAAATATTCTCCTCACCTACAGGGGTACCAAAAAACTACCAAGTCAAACATCTAATTGATCTAACCCCCCACACACATCTACCTAATGGACCGGTCTATCATCACTCGCTGATTGAAAATGATGAAATCATGTGACAAATACAAGAGATTTTGTTGGCATAGGGGAAGAAACAGGGTTCAATGCTTCAACAACGCACCAACAAAACCCTAACTACCGGCCCTTTCGGCAACACCTGTGAAGCAGATGAAGTCTCACCCAAGGTAGACATTGGGGGGGTTGTAGGACTCAAGTGTCTACAACCTATATGGGACATAGATATGTGATTACAATACTTGACATAGCACTTAGCCAATCAATATGCATTAGTTCATAAGTCCTATTCACATCGTAAATTAAACCTTAATTACAGATCAACGCAGTAGCAACCAAGATCAAGTACTTTCAAACACTTAGCACATAGCATTTACTCATATCTAACAATCAAATATCATAAAGTACTAAGCATCCACAAATCTATCTATCATACATCAAGATCAATGCACTAAGCAGATAAACACATAAACAACATGATCAATATTGCACAAAGCACATCAGAACATAGGATATACGTGGTTCACCCCAGTGTGGGGCTACATACACCAATTTATTCTTCTCTTGTTTATTAATCTTCAATCTTTCTACATTGTTTGACTCCTATGCAAAAAACCACAGAGCACAACTCTGTAGAGGACAAGAGAATTGCACACAGCCCACCAGATCCTCCTTCACAAAATCAAGTTAAAGAACATAACCAAGTCCTTATTAGCACAAAGACTTACATAAAATGTGCACAAAGCATCTTACAATCACTTGCACTTATCTCTACAAGTCTCAACACACAGTACGCACAAAATCCAACAAATATTTTTCGCACTTAGCAACCTTTACATATTATTGCACGAAGCCAACTTAGACTGCCCTCGCTCTAAGTCCTATATACTTATTTATACATTACAAAAGGGCATAAAAATGGGTAAACCCATAGGCCGACATCACATACCCATTACATAAACCCTAAAATCCCAAAATGCCTGTAAAATAGGTGAGATACTGTGATCTCTGCTTTGTCTAGGCATTCCATCTTCGACCAGCCTGTCGAAGTCCCAAAAATGGTCAAACATGACCAATGTTTCCTCAAAACTTGGTCAAGGGCCAACAGGCCCCCAACACTCACCTGTGATGTGTCCTGAGTCACTCAGATCTGGACAGAGCTACTTCTAAGGCCTCGAGCTTAGCTCGAGCTGCCTCCACTTGTTGCTTCACTAGAGCCTCCTTCTCGATGAACTCCTGAATAACTTGTGTGGTGACAGGACCTTCTAGGTGTTGTTCCACTGTCGCAACCAATTGGTCTAGCTGCGAGCCTTGTCCTTCAACTTCTTCAAAAATCATACAAGCTTCATCCTGCACTGGCTAGAGTTTCTGTTCCACTTCCATAACTTTTCTCTAAATGGCAGTAACATGCTGCTATACTGCGCGCTACTCCTGCAACCTCTTCATATTCTTAACTACAATAAGGAAATTCATTTATTCTTGCATGGTGGATGCATGTTTCTTCACCTCTTGGAGTTGTGCCTCTAGTTTCCTTAGCTATGGATCTTATACAAGACACTCATAGGTCTGCTCACTTTGATCACTTAGTTTATTACACTCTGAGGTGAGTGCCTTGATTCTTTCTACTGCATTCCTGGCAGCATCTTCCCTCTAATCGTGCACTTCTTGCAGAGTGCTTGGCACTACTTGGATTTCTAGCTCCATTATTATTTCTTGAAGCTGTTGAATGGCCTCAATGAGCTTCCCCACTTGTATCTCAGCTGAGTCTTCTTCCTCTTGCACCAATCTCGGCATAGAGATAAGTTCTCTAGTAACTTCCTCTTTAATCGCAATCTACTCTATGAGCATTTGTTCTTTTTCTTCCTGTATCTTCTCATCGTTCTACTCGAACTTCGCCTGAATTTCATTTTTCTCCTTCTATTAAACTCGAAGTTTATCTAGGACATCCTCCTTTTCTTTCTTTAAGGTCTATGTGGCCTGATCCTTTTCTTCTTGAACTCGATGAATTCAAGCCTATGTTGCATCTTCTATCCTTCATAATTGGTTTGGATCATCCCACAATTCTACACTTTCTCCTAAAGATGACACAATAAGCACTACGCGACTCGAATGGATAGATTACTAGATGTCCTTGATTTCCTTTTCTATTATGTCATACATCGAATCCTTCTTTGCTCCATGTTTCTACAAGATGTCTTTTGAAGTGTCCTCTACAACTGTGATGATGAGCTCAATATCATCCACTGTTAGCACATTTTGTGACTGAGGATTATTGGCTTGGGTCTTATTCCGTGCTGAGGGTTTCTGTGGAGAAACCTTCCTTTTCTTTGATGTCTTGGCCTCTGTAAAGGGGATAATTTGGTGGTGTCACTTCGCCTTTTTCATTCTTGTCTCCTTATTCCCCTCCTTCCTCTTAGTTTACTTTGTCTCCTCCTCCTCCTTCAAGTGAGTTAGGTGCAGTTTCCTTTGATGCACTGTCCTTCTCATCACTTTCTATGTACCACACTTCCTCCTTTTTCTTCGTGTTTCTCTATCCATCATATTTGACCCAAGTGACCAATGGACTTCCAATGATGTCAGGGTCAAAGAGTTCAACATCTTGCACTGGTACAAGGAATTTTGTTAGCCATTCCTTAGTGATCTCGTCCATGTCTCCCTTAGTCAACTTATAATACGACTGCAGCTCCTCCTTAATTTCATCCTTGCACGTGGTGATGTAGATGAAGTGTCGATCTGTGCGAAACTTCATGAATGGTAAGTACTAATGGAGTGTATTCGATGTCATTCAGGGAAATGATTCAATGGTTCGCTTCAACTGTAGGTATTAAGTATGGAAGACAACATTCAACTACCACTGCTTCACCGTATCATTCGTGTACCACAAGGTGGAAAACCTTGTGACCAATGACTCCAATGGCTCAACTTCTAGGAATGTTTCTCCTTCCATCATTTTCCAAGCAACAAATGCAATTAGTACCAATAGCCAACTAAAGTGAAACTTGTACCCTTGGTCTTGCGCTTCACGACAGTCCTTTTCCAACTCATTGACGAGGTAACTCACCCAGTTCATCTACATTCCTTCTACACATTTTCCTACGAGGTCCACTATGAACCCTATGACTTGTGTTGGTCAGTTCTTTCTAGCAAGCTTTCCAGTGATCAACTGACAATATAGACGCACTGCACCATCCTGTATGAAGGCTACCTTGTAGCCTCGCTTCCCCTTCTCTACATCTCCATAGTTTTCTTTTATACGTTAGGCCAAGGAGTGATCTGACATATATCCTTGGTAGAACCAGTGAGGGTCCATTCATTGCATGCTTAATCCAGTGATCAGGTGGATCAACACCACATCCAGAGTGATGCTCCTATATAACAAAACATAACCTCCATGATAGCACGGAAGGAGGAGTTTAATGCAAGGGTTATCCTCCTGATGTCAGCCAAAGTGGGGGATATTCATCATGTTCAAGATTGTGGAGCATGTGAGCTCCTTAATCCAGGTCTAGGGAACTATCTTGGGCTTCTACCCAATCGTCTTCATTAAATACCTATGCGGCGCGAGCATCGCATAGTTCTTCCAGTCTCCAAGGTTGAAGTCACTGATCTTGGGAACTGGGATCAGTCCCAACTAAGGTCCAACTGCACATATCCCCTTCAGGAGGTATGCAATGATCATCATGTATTCAAACTCATGCGGGACACTGTCACGGTTAACCATGCCAGTCAAAGGCGGGATGTATTCTGGCAAGACCGACAGGATCTGCTTCGCATTATCCATATTGTCACGACGTTTTCTTTGTTTCTTAGTAGCGTGGATAGAATGTCTTCCATTCAATGAGGATTCTTGCAATCCTCCAATCGATGATGCCTATATTCCTACATACATGACTTTATCATCCATGAGGTCTATCAAAATCTCCTCCACATAATTTTCTAGCGTGCTATGCTCACCCTACATTCACACTTGTAATCAAGGAGATCAGGTAGGAGAACAGACAGATAAGGTAATCAAATGGACGATGAGGTCTAGATAGCACAACATGGTATTCAATCAATTCTCTGTTAGCTTAGATATCTTGGTTTGCAAAAAGTGGTCCCAGCGCAGCATCCGACAGGTTAAATCTGCAACGTCATAACGGATTCCTCCAATGGGCAGGAATGCCTCAATCAATACGAATCAGGTCGTTATGGTGTGGTCCCAATGGTATTTTCATCAATAACTACATTTCTAACCGTTCTAGAGAGTCATTCTAATGGTTGGGACGCTTCCAATGGTCATATAGCTTCATCATGGTGAAGTTTCATTCTGCATTTTTCTGCTATTCCGACGAGGTGCAAGTTCTGCAAGACTGCCTTCTGTGAAGTCTTCTCTGGAACTTCCTGAAGTTTTTCTAACTTTTATTTCTTCATACTAAGATTTCTTGCCTTCTTTCTTATGATTTGAGTTTCTGTATTCCTCTTTCCATTCTTATTCTTATCTTCTCTTAGCATAGTAACTTTTCACTACTAAGGTTCTTTCAAGGGGTTCAAAGGTAATACCACTTCTCTTACTATCTTTAGGGTGGATGCATTTCTTTCCTGCATCGGCAGGTTATTTAAGCCTTCTTGTGTTATTTCAACTTCAACAAATAATTATCTAGCCCTCTGTTGCTTCAACTTATCCTCTTGTTCTTCTATTAGTCGCTCTATCTTTCTAGCTATGAAGTCCCTTAATTCTTTCTTTTTCTGTTCTATAGCATCCTCCTCTTCTTTCCTTCTAATCTAATCTTTCTCAATCCAGGTCTTTCCTACTAAAAGGGGGAAAGGGATGCTATTCTCAACAAACTTAATGACTTCAAATTCTTCTTTGGTTGATGTTCCATGAGCATTCATAGGTACATTAGTAACTCTTACACATAGGGTTATCATCTTTCCTTTAAACAAACCTATCCTTCCCAATAAAGGTATCATAACTGGCTTTCCCAAAATTTCCCAAGTGCTTTCTAGCGTAATATTCACCTATGTTTCCTCATCCAAGATGCAATCTAT
This sequence comes from Picea mariana, assembly GCA_032191745.1. Taxonomy (NCBI): domain Eukaryota; kingdom Viridiplantae; phylum Streptophyta; class Pinopsida; order Pinales; family Pinaceae; genus Picea; species Picea mariana. The sequence continues at coordinate 58,922 of JASDQU010501232.1, read as the reverse complement.
GTCGAAGTCTCATATTCTTTTTTCTATGCATTGTTTCTCTTTTAAGATCTCTAGTAAACTAATGTCTATGTGATCATTCAGTGTTTCTTTCAGCTGTAATAACATAGTCTATGAATCTTTCTGGTTCTCTAACATATCCTTAGTCCCTTGACCTTCTTCATAGTTTTATAGTCTCATGTTCATATTTTCAACTTTGGCAATCATCCTAGGGAAATCCTCAACTTCATGGCCAATAGCTTTAGAACATAGAAAAATAGGAACTACACCATGGCATTCCTTAACAAAATGTCCCAATCTTCTGCAATTATAACACATTTTCAATCCTCTCTTTCTTTTAAACGATCCCCAACCTTTCCTGTATTGCGCACTGGGATCATAGTGATGGACCTGCAATCTGCAAAAAATATTTCTATGTTCCTGCATCCACTTGTTAGTCCAAAAATTCTTTCTATGCATAGGAATTACATATCTTTCACTATCTCTACCAAATCTATTTGGATAGACTCTTTCTTCTAATTGTGCCCTAGTTTTTAGACTAGGACAAAATCTATCCAACATACCTATATTCATACTTTCAAAGAAAAATTTTCCACTTATCTTACCTTTATCAGAGCACAAAGCTTTAATATATTACCTCTTTTCTTCAAATTTGGTTCCTTTCTTAGCACAGATCTTTGCAAGTCAAGTAGAATACTGCACACTACAGCAACAGATCTATGCACATAACTTTCTCTTTTTTTCAGTTCCCAACAATCATAGTTTCAGATCTCGACAACAAAACCATTTGTTTGCACAGGGGAAAAAACAAGGTTCAACGTTTCAACAACACACCAACAAAACCCTAACTACTAGCCCTTTCGACAACACCTGTGAAGTAGATGAAGTATCACTCGAGGTAGAAGTAGGGGGGGTTGCAGGACTCAAGTGTCTACAACCAAGCTTGGAAACAGATCTATGATTACAACACTTGACAAAGCACTTAGCCAATCAATATGCATTAGTTCATAAGTCACATTCACATTGCAGATTAAACCCTAATTACATATCAATACAGTAGTAACCAAGATCAAGTACTTTCAATCACCTAACACATAGCATTTACTCAGATCTAACAATCAAATATTATAAATCACTAATCATCCACAGATCTATCTATCATACATCAAGATCAGTGCACTAAATAGATAAACACATAAACAACATGAGCAATATTGCACAAATCACATCAAAATAGAGGATATACGTGGTTCACCCCAGTGTCAGGCTACGTCCACCAACTTCTTCTTCTCTTCTTTATTAATATTCAATATTTCTACATTTTCAGCTCCTGTGCACAAAGCCACAGAGCACAACTCCGTAGAGGATAAGACATCTATGCGCAGCCTGCTAGATCCTCCTTCCCAAAATTAGGTCAAGGCACAGATCCAACTCCTTATTAGCACAAATCCTTACACAGACTATGCACAAAGTCTCTTACAATCACTTGCACTTAGCTCTACAAGTCTCAACACACGGTATGCACAAAAGCCAATAATTGTTCTTCGCACTTAGCAACCTTTACATATTCTTGCACGAAGCCAACTTAGACCACCCTCACTCTAAGTCCTATCTACTTATTTATACATTAAAAAAAGGGCTAAACATTGGTAAACCCATGGACTAACATCCCATACCTGTTACATGAAATCTAAAATCCCAAAAATCCTGCAAAATAGGTGAGATCTCATGATCTCAGCTCCGTCTGGGCGCTCCATCATTAACCAGCCTGTCAAAGTCCCAAAAATGGTCAAACATGACCAATGCTTCCTCAAAACTTGGTCAAGGGCCAATAGATTCTTCAAAAGGGGAACATTAGACCCAGCTCCACCACTTGCGGAAGCCTGATTGTACTGGTGCAGAAGAAGGATGGGACGTGGTGACTTTGCATTGATTACAAAGCCTTAAAAAAAATCACAGTCAGGAATCGATACCCCATTCCCAGGATTGATGACCTTCTTGACCAACTGAAAGGGGAAAAGTTCTTCAGGAATATTGACCTAAAGTCTATCTACCACCAGGTTCCCATCGAACCAACTGATGTATGGAAGACAACCTTCAAATCTAAAGAAGGTCTCTTCAAATGGCTAGTCATACCCTTTGTCTTAACAAATGCACCAACCACTTTCATGAGGTTGATGGATGATGTATTGAGACCCTTAAGCAACTCCTTTGTGGTGGTATATTTGGATGACATCCTCATCCTCAACAGTACGTGAGAGAAGCACATGTGACATATTCAACGGGTTTTTAGCACTCTACGATAGCACAAGCTATATACTAACTTGGAAAAATGCTCTTTTGTCATGAAAATGGTCCAATACTTGGGATACAATAATGATGAGCATGGGGTACATGTTGTTCCAGCTAATATCCAAGTCATCCATGACTGTCCAACCCTGACCACATTGACCGAGCTTCAGAGCTTCTTGGGACTAGCCAACTTCTACCAACGGTTCATGTTGGGATTCTCCCATATTGCATGGGCCCTCAGCCAGGTGACCAATCACAGTGGTAGGGTGAATTTCATGTGGGGGAAGGAGCATCAATGATCATTTGATGATCTGAAGCATCTCCTGTGCTCAAGTCCAATACTCTCCTTTTCCGATCTGCAACAACCATTCAATATTGAGACTGATGCATCTGACTATGCTCTGGGCACAGTGTTAAGTTTTTAATGAGATATGGCTCTTGTATCCTCTTTAAATTTTATGTTTAACTATTACTTGAACCATAACTACTTCAGAAAACCAACATCACAAGAAGACTAACCATGCACAAGAATACAAGAAGTATCCTGGGAAACCTTTATAAACAAGGGAAGAAAACCTAACCAATCCTTTGCTATATTCCTCAAGAGAAATACCTCCCACACCATCACCAAACCTAGCACACAAGAGGGTATTGTAATTTTCATAATTTCAGACCACAACTTCTGAAATCATGAGATGACACAATGATAAGTGTGTTTCCTCAATGAAGATTCACCTTTATTTATATAAGACTTTTCAAATCAAATGATGTGTCTATTGGCACAATAGGTATGACATCAATAACTCAAAATATAATTAATAATTACCATATTGATTATCTTTTAAATTAATTATATTTTACATTAAGGTGGGGCCAACATGTACCCTTTACATAATCAATAGGGTTATAGGTAAGCCTGATTTTTGAACAATATAGAAAGGTATCTCATACACCCACTAGTGCTCAGTCACTAGGAGCACATCCATAGGGATGTCCATATCTCTATCTCACTGCATCTCACAGGAGAACCACACTCACTAGTGCTCAGCCACTAGGATCATGTTCACCTGTGCTTAGCCACTAGGATCATGTTCACCATTGCTTTACACATGAGATTCATATGGATTTCATCATATCAAATATATGCTCAGAAGAGTCTAATACACTGTTGTCATCTCTATCTCATAGTGATGCACCCAACTCATGGTAATTCACACGCTCACCTTATGTTCAGCCACAGACACATCCAACTCAACAAATATCCTTTCTCACTACATTACACAGGAGAATCATTTGGAGTTCTTATCAACTCTTTGTAAGGAGGAGTCCATCACTACGTTCTAGCTCTGTCTTAGATAGGAACCACACATGCATATTATGGGATCTCTCTTAGGTCTATGTCCTAGAGAATGTCTCACATAGTTGTAATCATCAACACTCCCTCTCAACTAGGGAGGAAATCTTCATCAGGCCAAGTCTCGCATAGAATTACTCGAACATTGTCTTCATTGTAGTCATCAACACTCCCTCTCAACAAGAGAGGTATTATTCACCAAGCCATTTTGGTGAATATGTATGCAATCTGCTCATGTGTAGGAAGGTACTACACATGTAATTATTTTCTCTGCATCATGTCTTTGAAAATTAAATTTTATCTCAACGTGTTTCGATCTATCATGAAACACAGGGTTCTTAAAGAGCTTCACACGACTCTAACTATAATCATAGAATCCATATCATTATCAAGTAAATATGTGAGAATTTTATGAAGCCACACTGCTTCGCACACTCAATGATATATACTCTTCTTCTGTGGTACTTAAGGCCACATAGCTTTGTTTCCTACTACACCAGGAAACCATGGCAAGCTTCACGATAAAACAACAATTGGATGTGCTCTTCTAGTCCATTATACTCCCTACTCAATATGTATTGGCATATCCCTGCAAACTCAAGTTCATACCTGAGGCATATCTCAAACCATATCCAACTATGCCTTGTATATATCACAGTACATGCTTTACTATTATCCAGTGAGTCTGTCTTAATTGAATCATAGATTGACTAAGCACATTCACTGCATAGCGTATATCAGGTCTGGTGTTAACCAGATACATCAATAATATAATCAGTTGTTAGTACACATGTGGAGCAATCTCATCTAAATCATCGTCATTTATTTTTAGTCAAATCCATCACTATCGGTGTAGACATGGATTTGCATTTTTTCATACTGAACTTCTTTAATATCCCCATTGTATATTTTCCTTGAATTAGGAAAATTCTCATTGGTCCTCTATCATACTTCTTGTCTAAGAAGTATTTCATCATACCCAGATCCTTCATATCGAGATCAGAAGTCATATCTTTCTTGTAACAACACAACTTCTTGAATAAGTCATGAAAATCAGGTTCTCATCACCAACAATGTAATAGTATAGGTTTGGATGAGAAACACTCTTGTTGAAACCCAACCTTCATCAAGAATCCATCTGTCTAATGTAGTTTCCAACTCATGGATGGTAGTATAGATAAGAGTTCATCGGGCTACTATATCAATATGTCTCATCATAGTTCACTCCCTCTGCTTGTCAGAATCCTCTGACTACAAGTCTCATTTTTGTATTTCTCAACACTTCCATCAGTTGCATGTCTTGCTTCCTCTTGCAGAGTTTCTCAAATCCAGACACATATTTTATTGTCTACTGTAAATTCCCTGTAAATATCAATTGGATCAATTGTGTCAATGGTTGTCTCCCTCTAAATTTCTTAGGGGGAGAAGGTATTTGTATTTTCCTTCTTCTCAAATAGTTTTGAGTCCCTCTAAGTCGAGTGACTCCCTCTGAAGTCTTGAAGGAAAAACATCTTCCTTTGTTGTTAACCTTCCTGGAACACATGAAAGGAAATAAGACAAGAATATCTCCTAGAGGATACTCGTGAGTACATCTCTAGAATCAAGACAATTTTAGGATTGTTGTCACAACTACAACACCTACTTGTAATGTAGCATGCTAATTTAAAACAATCAAACCTGGAGGCTTCACTTCTAGTGTGTTGTTCTTATGAATGCACTGAGACTTCTTTGGGGCCATGGATGCACCAAGGGTTCCTTCCTCCTACAAGTACCATTATTTCAATGATGCAAATAATACACACACACACACACACACACACACACACACATACACACACACACACACACACACACACACACACACA
>JASDQU010501232.1:4784-31927 GCA_032191745.1 Picea mariana | reverse complement strand
TTATCAAGGCATCCGTTAACATGTTTACTTTTTAACATTTACCTAATCACATTAAAAAATTACTGTAAGGATATGTAATTGCCACGTTCCATTTATCAACCTAATGCAGCCAAACATTTCATATTACCACAGAAGGATTACCACAAACATTTTATATTGGAAGCACATATTCTCAGTATATTAGGGGCACCCGTTCTCAGCCGCTACCTTTCGGCGTTCTCAGCCGCGAGTTAGCGGCTGTGCTAGTGGGTAAACCAATTTCCTTTTCCATGGATCATGTTGTGGGTTCAGACATGAAAAAAAAAGTTCTATCACCACTATTTCATTTATTTTAATATTGAAGAAAAGTTTTTAAATTGTTTAAAATCAAAATTTATATTTTTATTAAAAAAAAATTTAAAAGATTAAGTTTAAATTTAACCTATTTTAAAAATTTTATTAAAAAAATAAATAAAAAATTAAGTTTAAATTTAACCCATTTTAAAACAACTTAGATCATAAAAATTTTAAAATTAAAAAAATAACAACTTTACCTATTGCAAAATCTCCCCTAACAAAGAATCAAACCTATTGAGTGCCACCTCCTTAAGAACATCCATCATCTTCTAGAATTTGTTACTAATATTATTTGATAATAGACTCACCTCCAATCTATTACTTGTAATGATGGAAAAGAAATTATTAAAAATTGGCATGAAACAATGAGGGTTGAAGTATTATTTTTAAATCAATTTTAAAGGACAACATTTTCTCCCGACTATGCTCGGCACAAGGCACATCATGTGATATACGTTCCACGCACTTTCCTTCTTTTAGAGAACTGTTTACTTCATGGCAATGGGTCCCGTGAGATGTATCATCTCACTTGTATTCGATAATGGTTAAAAAACAATGTTAAGCAACATCCTCTGACTTTTAGTGTTGGATTGAACACCAAATCTTTGGAATGACAGAGCATGGACAAACCAACAAGTCTTCCATTCCACTTCATATTCATATTATTATTTTTCAACAACAACCACTATGTGCCAACAAGTTTATTATTGTTAAATGTTAAGCCATCATATATCACATCCAAAGCTAACATGGGTGCCAATAAATATGGAGCTGTAAGGATTGAAATTGAAGAAAACAAGTTGTACTTGTGATAAAAATAATGATTTAATTTAGGTTAAGTGATTTACTTGATGTCACCATCAACATACCAAAATCTACATCCTAGTAGTTACAATTGGCATATATAGAAAATAAATGGAAAAGGCTTTGTTGGCACACAGTCACAGAGAAATACAAGAGAAAATAATTTGATCTCAATACAAAAATTTATTGGCAGCAGAGGGCCTAGTTCCAGATAAATCTTTTTACTGCTCAGGCAGAAAGTCTAGATCCCATCTCTGTAGAAACAACAGTTTGGTCATGCATGAAAGAGTTACCCAAAACTCCGTCCTGTAAAGCAATAGGTGACTTCCTTCACTTGGTTATATTCCTAAAGCCTAGTCTCTCTTTGCACTGAGAGTAGCAAGGTGCTCTAGATCCCACTATGGGGTTGTCCTGTAGTGTTATGTTATGTTATGAGACAATAAAAAATAAATAACTACACACATACATATGTACATGACAACCTATAAAAAATTAAACCAACATAAATCCATCTTAAACTAGGATCTATCAAAAAACACAGAGAGGGATCAAATTTATTAAGGTGTAACTTTTTATTATTTAATATGATCTAGGCTTGATTCACCATATTCTAGCAAAAACTCTAATTTCATGTTAAAGCCTAAGGGGTAGACAGATTTGTGCAAATTCATGCCCTTCCCACTTGCAAGTTTAGGTATTACAATTAAGAATAAACTTTGACAAGTAGACTTGTCCTTCAGTGAGAAGGACTCCTTCAAATACAAACTCTCTTACAAAATATCAAAAGTTGGCATTCTCAATGTACAGGTCAAATGATTACAATCAAATAAAAAGAAATATTTCCCATCATATACTGCTACAAGAAAAGAGTCACACAACAATTCAGTTACCACTTTTATGAACATATTTCTCTTCTTTTTGACATGCCAACATTTTTGCTACATTTTCTTCAATAAGAAATATATTTAGAACCAGAAAAAATTGGCAAATGCTAACTACAAATTTAATCCCTGGTCATAATCTGAACTGTACGAAATACTAATTATTTCTTGCATAACATGTGCTTTTTAAACCATGAATATCCAAGTCCATCCAGTGCCTATTCCAAACAATTTGATCCTTTCTTCCCTTGTGGTTGTACAACCATCTATGGTGTCTTTTAATCTCTTCAGTGGCTCGATGTCCTAAACTCTATCATCCAATATGAAAAATCAAACGAGTAACAAGAACTCAAAACAATATTGAGAAAAAAAAATGCACTAGAAAATGTCAAAATATAGGTCATGAGCTATGTTATTGGTAAATGCATAATAGTATTCAACTCAAAGACAATATCTCTTGGTTAATATACAGGGATAGTCAACAGTACCACCAAATTCAAGTCACCTTTACTCTTAATAAAAATATTGTTGTCAAATATTTGATATCTTGCATGCAAACCTTTATAGCATATCTACAAACATAAGACTGGATTGCACCACCTTTAGGTTGCCTGAGAAATTAACATTGCATCTTTGCTCTCAAAGAATCCAAACAAACCCTTTTATTTTCTTTTGTCACTTGTATAATAGACTACACTTTCACTGTAGAAAGACGTTAATGGTGAAGGAACACAATAATCCACCTCAAGACAGGGTTTCATGAGCCATTTGCCTCTTCAAAATTTTGATTTTTTGGAAAGGTTGATTTTGTAAAGAATCCCTTTGATGATAAAAAAGTTTTGTATGTGCTCACCCCCTCATATGAAGAAGAATATGGCATCCAAGAGCATGCAAATATCTATACTCTTTTTCATATTGGTAGGCATATATAGGACATAGATCGTTGATATTTTCATGGAATCCTATTTATTGTACTGATGATGAGGGTTCTATGGCCCAAGATTGAAGATTTTGGGTCTCTTGAACAATCTAACAAAATGGAGGTATGCAAAACTTATTTCTTGATGCATGAACAACCTTAGTTTCTCACTGATGGGGCTGATTTGGTAAATTCACAAATGGGATTTTCATGGTCATAGAACCTTAGAAATTTTAGAGCCATTGAGGTCCCCAACTCTTGCCCTTCTTATGCATAAAAATCCAACTAAAAATGGTGTTTTTGAGGCTGCAATATATATGGAATAACAACATTTTCATTTGATGATTTATTGCAGGGATTTTCATCTTTATAAAAGAAGGAAGCAAGCCCTAGGTCATAAATTATTGTATTTTTCCAGATCTGATATATATCCTCATTCTTCATGCGCATGCTTGATAGATGGAAGCCAAGAAGGTGATTGAAGATTTTTTATGGAGCCACCAAATCCTTCGTTACTTTGGTTTCACTGACTAAATAAACAAGACTTTGTTGTTCAGAGAAATAAATAAAGGATGTCACCTCTTGACAACCTATTAAAATTCACTGACTACCCTATAACAAAAGTAGAATATACAACTAATGTTTACTCAAGGTTCCAATTTCCTGTTCAACAATAATATCCACCAAGTTTAGTAGAGTAGCAAATAAATTTTCCTCCAGCAACATGGATTCATAGCAACTTTCTCCAATCAGACAACTGCATTTGCAAGTTCCAACTTATTTGGTTCTCGCCTAGTTCATGAAAAACAAAGCAGTGAAATAAGTGGGGATTGAGTCTTTTAAAATTTTCCTTTTTATGTCACAAGGAAGAACTTTGTTTTGTCAATATCTATATATTTGTTTTCCTTCGCACACAAGAATTTTCACCTCATAAGATGTGTCATCACAAGGAAATTCTCTATTGTGCTGACATCTGTATATTGTTGTCCCTTAGCATGTACTAGTTTCGAGTTTCTACCATATAACATTTGACCCATTTCCAGCTTCTTTATCAATTGGTTTTTCATAAAATACCCACTGATATGAGTCCTCTTAAAGAGTGGACAAAAGTTCCACACATTTGACTTTCTCTGCCATGACAGAAATGGCATAAAAATTTCATTGCTTCAAGATGTTGCAGAGGAGATAGAATAAACATGCCAAAGCACAAACATTCCAAGTCAGTATTATTTATCCATATATCAATAGGGTTTAACAAATCCCTATGGATGAAAGAAGGATAACTCCATAACTTAAAAATGTAAAGGGTCTTAACACTTAAAATGGCATCATTTGAGAAATTTGTCAGGAGAGATGCAACATTGGTTTTGACATTATCTCAATATATATATATATACTATACAGACTCTTTTCTCCTCATTAAGGAAAACAACATACAAAAATCACAAGGTTGCTGCAGATTTAGATTTTAGTCTTAGGTATCATAGACTGCAGCAATGAAATATGAACTAGCACTAGCGGTCCATCATGATAGGTCATATAGGCATAAAATGTTTCCAAAATGTGGACCCCTAACCAAGTGTTTATTGATATTATTAGAATTAACATTAAAAAGAAGCAGCCACTGATGGTCAATGGTCCAAGCATTGTGATCAACAACTAATTATTCTAGCCAAAGTTTGAAAGAGAAAAATAAATGGGGATTGAGCTCAATGATCAAGTATAAGAAAACAATCAAGCGCTCATTTAGAAATTGCATCTGAGCTTAAAACCTTCACATATTTTACCTGTTTTTGTAGTTAACATACTATAAATATTGACATTAAGAGGGAATTTGTTGAACTGATGCCAAATTGACATTAAGAACGAATGTTAAATATTAATGTCAATTTGACAATGGTGTGACCTAATTGTTTTGCAATACTTTCATTTTTGGTCTATGGTTTCGTTATATGCTTCTCTTCTATAAAAGATACCTTACATTATAATGGTGCATAATTCTTGTTCAGTTGTGTATTGATCTCAACTGTGTGTGCTTGCTTTTCAAACAAGGCATTCATAGCAGTTAAAATTATAAATGGATTAACAGTATGAAGTGGACTGGATTCTCAAGAATTCAAGCAACTAATGCCTAGAAAAATAGAAGATGTCAAAGAGAAACAACCAACAAGTTACAATTGCATTCCTTAAATCAACCATCCATTGGCTAACAAAATGTCAAAATTTGCACTATATGAGGAGAAAGATCATGTTATTACCCTTCTCTGCACGGGCTTTAAAAACATCACAAATGTGATTAGTCACTTGAGAAAGCATCATATTTGATGAGGCAACTTCCTCTCCGAGAATCACCTACACCCAAATTTGCATTGATGCAAACTGAATGAGTTGTTAAGGAATCCAAGCATTGCAGAAGAGCAAGAGTGATCCTTATCCAAACCTGTTTCAAGTTAGAACATAGTTTTACCAGATTTGGGTGTGATTGAAAAGAACACTCTAGAGCAACATGTGATGCCTCTTTCCCCACAAGTCGTATGAAGAAATAGTATCGACAATGTATTGCAAACAAGGAGAACATATCGAGCATCAATATGGCATGTTCTGGGGACCCATGGATTGGTAGTTTGTTGAAAATCGAATTCTAAAGTATAAAAAGAAACATTTTTGTTTAGGAGTTACCTTCCCAGCTGACAGAGCATCAAGACAGATATTACCAATGAGTTGGGAACTGAACTGCATAGAATATGCTTTTTCTTAGTCAAATTGATCAGCTAGATTGAATGACAAATCCATAAGTATTCTGATTAGAAGTGTTTTGTTCTTATCTTTTTATGCTTCTTATAGTATACATAAAAGTACATGCTCCATCAGTATGATTCAAGTCCCTTACTCAGGATAGATGAGAAAAAGCGTCTGATTGCAAAGAAAGATATGGACCTCTTGTATCTTTCCTAAGAATATTAAAATTAGCCTTAACTATGATAGATAATTCTGGAAATCTGTGGTCTGATCTAAAGTTTCTGCTCTGATATTTTCAAACCATATTGTTTCATTAAACCAACATAAGTGAGTCCTAGTAAGTTTGTCTTACCTTATTATAACCCGGAGGATTTTAGTATGAAACACTTTATCAGTAGTGGCTAATGGGCTACTTTTATATCTCAAGCAACAATTCTAATAACTATGCTTGAAGTGGCAACCTTTATCCTATGATTAATCTTTGAAGTTTTAATAAGGCATACCTTGCATACAGTATCAAAGCCAACATCTATTTCTACAAATTCATTCTTTAAATCGCCTTCAAGTGTGATAGGAACACCAACAACCTAGAAAGTGGATAAGTAACAAGAATTTAATGATAGGAATCAAATAAATTAGGACATACACAGTACACACAAAAAATCATTTAGTTATAGAATACTCCCTTACAGTGGTTTGACAATTTCTAGACTTAAAGTAATCAGCCAGTCGAGTTGCATCTTTGTTTGTATTGAAACCTGCTGATAGTGATGGTTAGTTAGATGCATCTTGCTGGTCTTTGTCAAAAACTCTTGCCATGAGTTAATAAGTTCTTCAAATATCTTAATCCCTAGAAACAATCCAAAAGGAAAATAAGCTTTGCCATCTGACTTGCCTCCAACAAAAACTAGCCCATCAAGTTTCAACGTTATACAAAAGATTCTAGCCTCTTCCATGTGTTGGAAATCATGTATTTTCTTTGATGATTGCTCTAGAATATCACTTCCTCTTGTCAACATCGAATTCATCAGTGACAAGGTTTCATAACATTGCAATCAAGCAAACCGGAAGTATGGAAAAGCCTATATAAGAAGAATAAAAAATGCCATTATTTTTTTCACATACAAAACCCAATATTTGGTCACGACAAGATCCAAACTCCTGGGACATGTCACTCAAGGGATTCCCATGTGTTGGAAATCATGTATTTTCTTTGATGATTTCTCTAGAATATCACTTCCTCTTGTCAACATCGAATTCATCAGTGACAAAGTTTCATAACATTGCAATCAAGCAAACCGGAAGTATGGAAAAGCATATATAAGAAGAATAAAAAATGCCATTAGTTTTTTCACATACAAAACCCAATATTTGGTCACGAAAAGATCCAAACTCCTGGGACATGTCACTAAAGGGATTACCAGGTAGATGAGAGAATTGAATATGGGCCAGTGGAGGTAAACTCCCATCAGTTTACCACTGAACCAGAGCCCAACCAATTAAAATGCCAATATTATGCTCTATTTTTTGGCCAAAAATATTTTTAAAATCTAGTTCATTGCTACTAAGGGGTTTCTTCTGGAAGAAAATATTAGTTTCAAGGAACCTAAAATGTTATTAAATGAAGTGAGGAAAGGAAATTTCATCTCAAAAACTACAAGTGATAAATGATAGACACTAATAGTTGAGGATCATATCCCATTAATCTATTTGATTTTAGATACTTCATCTATTCAATCATTATAGATAACTCAAACAGAACACAGGGATCTGATCTCAGCTCCTTTTTTTTTTTTTAGTGCAGAAATGTACCTTGATTGTGGTAGCTTTTCAATGTGTCATATGTCACTACCAAAGAGTTCTATGAACATAGACCTTCAGTCCCACCTGTTTCACAACTTTCTAGTGTTCAAACCAAATTCAAAAGAAGAAATTGTGCTAGTATTTGCAAAAGTCACTCGAGCTTCAATTTACTAAATAGTAAATTTTGAAGGCTTCTATGCTTACCCACAAATCCAAAGAGGATACTCTTGTTTTTGTGTGCTTTCGAAGCATCAAAAATCCCTGCTATCACATTGTGGACACCTGGTGATTCAACTTCCATGCTAAAAACCACTCCAACCCTGCCACCATATATTCCAAATACAAACAATTCCAATTCATGTTCTGCCACCTTTGGAGGTCTACTATCCTAGAGCATTAAAAAGAACCAGTCTGTGTTCAAAGAATCACAAGGTCATTTTTTCATGCTATGTTCCATACAAGAAAATCCAAATCTTTCCCCTCTACTTTTCAACATAAGTTATTATTTCAGTATGCTATGGGAGTAATCCCTTGATACATTCTTTTGATGACATATAATATTATCATATCTATAGGGAGAACAACATGGAAGAAAATTCCTTGTCTAAACAAGTTTTGACCGTGGAAGAAGGGACTTAGGAGATACTGGAAGAAGAGGCTAGTATTATTCATCCAATCACAAGAAAACCCCTTCATGTTATTTTGTTTTTTTATTTATTTCTATTTTTGTCCTAAATTCTTTAGGAATGATGCTTTGAGTCATTGCCAGTACCATAAAACTAGGGAAAAATACCTCTAAATCATTTCCATTACCAAAAAATGGGGGCGAAAAACCTTTGAATCGTTTCCATTACCAGAAAATGAGGGTGAAAAACCTCTAAATCATTACCATTACCAAAAAAAGTGGGCGAAAAACCTCTGAATCATTGTCATTACTAGAAAATTGAGACGAATGGGAGGATTTGGTTTGAATTTTAAGGGGATAAAATGGATTTCCATGCTCTTCCCTCACAAATATATGTTGGCTAAGTATTTTATATATATATTTTTGAAAAAAAAATTGGGGTTGTATATAGGTAAACCCAAAAAACCTCTTTATGTAAACAATTCGCCCAACCAAAATTCCAAACCTCTTAATTTCGCCCATCGACGAAATTTCGCCCCTAAAATCACCTATGGATATGATGGTATTTGGTATCCCAAAGTGGATCCAAACTCGTTCAAAGAAGAGCTTGGCAGTATCCGCTATTGTGATATTATTCTTACAGGCTGTGAGGATGGCCATCTTTGAAAACCGATCAATGACCACAAATACACAGTCGTTTCCTTGCTTGGTGGATGGCAAGCCAGACATGTAATCCATTGAGATGGATTCCCAAGGATTCTCAAGAATATGAAGAGGGGTGTATAAGCCTTTCTTCTTGATGGTTGTCATGGAAATGGCACAGGAAGTGCAAGAACTGATATACTTGTTGACGTGCTATCAAATTTTTGGCGAATAAAAATGTTTCTAAATAACGACCACAGTTTTCTACATGCCAAAATGTCATGCCACCTGACTGTAGTGAGCTTCCCAAATCATCTTTCCACACTCGTTTGTAGGAACACAAACATGTCCCAGGTGGCATAATATTATGTCCTGAATGTGAAAATTGGTGACAGTTGCACCTATAACCAAGAGCTGATAGTTGGTTACAAAGTCTGGATCTTATTGATAAAGTTGGGGCCACTCAAATGTTTCATGTCCACAAGAATGGAGCACAGTGGTGAGTGCAGCCACAAGAGGCCAATTGAGGCAGTCATCGACATGATTTGGCATACATGTGTTATACTTGATGTTGAGATGGAACTGCTACAAGTAGGTGGACCACTTCTAATGGCATTCCTTCTGCAATTTATCATGTTTTTGTATGAACTGCAGAGGCTTGTGATCAGTGTGTATGATCATCTCTTTTCCAAGAATGTAATGCTTCCATTGACGATAGGCTTGTAAAATGGAATAAATTTCCTTGTCATAGGTGGTGTATTTCTGGACAACTTCAGAGAGTGTCTCACTATGGTATGTCACCAGATGCCCGTTTTGAGTGAGAACTGTGTGTTGATGATTACAATTGCATGAGACATCCTCTAGGACACAAAAATTGAGAGAGAGACCCTGAAATGGGTGTGTTCTTATCTGAGACAGAGCTGGAACGTAGTGATGGCCTCCTCCTTATAGAGATTTGAGAATAAATACAGATGATTCTCATATGTAACATAGTGAGAAAGAAGATCTGCTAAGCTGGACGTGCCTGTGGCTGAGCACAAGGTGAATGTGTGAATTCCCATGAGTTGGGTGCATCATTATGAGACAGAGATGAAGAGGATGTATTAGCTTCCTTTGAGAAGAGAGTTGATATGATGAAATCCATATGAATCTCCTATGTAATGCAGTGGGAAAGAAGATCTATTGAGTTGGACATGCCTATGGATGATCACAGGTGAACGTGATCCTAGTGGCTGAGAACTAGTGAGTGTGGTTCTCCTATAATACGTAGTGAGATAGATATATGGACATCCTTGTGGATGTGACCCTATTGGTTGAGCACTAGTGGGTGTATGAGATCCATTGCTATATTTTTCAAGAGTTAGAGTTACCTGTAAGTCTATTGATTATGTAAAGGGTACAAGTTGGCCCCACCTTAATGTAAAAGATAATTAATATAAAATATAATTAATATGGTAATTACTAATTATATTTTGAGTTATTGATGTCAGCCCTATTGTTCCAATAGACAGATCATTTGATGTGACAAGTATTATATAAATAAAGGTGAATCCCCATTGAGGAAACACACTTATCATTGTGTCATCTCATGATTTCAGAAGTTGTGGTCTAAAATTATGAAAATTACAACACCCTCTTGTGTGCTAGGTTTAGTGATGGTGTGGGAGGTATTTCTCTTGAGTAATATAGAAAAGGATTGGATGGGTTTTCTTCCATTTTTGAGAAGGGTTTCTAGGATAATTCTTTTGTTCTTGTGCATGGTTATTCTTTTTCTGATATTAGTTTTTTAAAGTAGTTATGGTTCAAGTAATAGTTAAATAGAAAATTTAAAGAGGATACACGATTCATAGCTCATTAAAAACTTAACATGGTATCAATGCAGGCTTGAATAAGACTATTGTACATTAAAAAATGAAGGTAAGGTCTACCAAAACCATACTGTAGGACTGAATAAAAGAGGGTCGAACCCTTCTTAATTTCCCGTGGTAGATGATGAGGAGACTGTAGAAAAAAAAGAAACCCCTCTAAGGGTTGGAGCTTATTTTTAAAATTTTGTAGCGTATAGGAGAGGAGGTCGGAGCCTATGGGAAACCTCACACCAATTGAAATGTAAGGAGAAGATCTTGGAGCCTAGGACGAGGCTTGATTGTCCAATTGAAGTGGCTGCAGGCCTCTAAGGCTGTTGCAGCCCAAAAGAAAGTTTATGTAGTAAGCAAGAAGAAGGTGAATCCTTCCTCAAACCATGTGGTAAAAATTGAAGGGGCCGTACCTAGCAAACTTCTGTAACAAATTTCTAAAGATGACTGCAGAATACTAGTATAGGCCGAGCTCTGTGAAGGTCAACTGTCCAAAATTCAGTGGTTGCATTGTGGGTGATTGTAGACAACATTTCATTGAGACAGGGGTTGATTTTACTCATTGGGGAGAATTTTTATATGTTGTATGAGTATTAATCTCTTGGCAACAAAGTTATCATTGTTGGAGTGAAGTTTCTCATTTGTGGAGGTAGATTTTTCTTGAGGAAGTCGATTCCTTGAAGAAGGGAACCTATTTTCCTTGTGGAAGCTGAATCTATAACTCTTGGGCGTAACATTTCATTGTGGAGGTTGATTTATCGATTAGAGAGGTTGTTCTCTATATTGGGGCCGAGTTTCCTCTACCATAGTAATTCTTCCTAAGAGGGATGAGGTAATATTTAAGAGCAACAATTCTCTTGTGTATGGGTGGATCCATCTACCAAAGGGCCAATATCTTTATTGTCGCTCGCGTTGAGTGAGTGGGGCTGCAAGTTCTCTTGTTGGATGCATTAGAGCTTGTTGGGGTGAAATAAGTTGGTACATGATTGATATTTCCACTACTTAGGATAAGTTTTGGGTGCAGTAGAGCCTAGTTATTAGTGGGAACTAAAACCTAAAGCCACTGGGTGTATTTTGTGCCATTTACAACCTTATTGTTTCCAAGATATCAGAATGGAACTTATAGCTAAGAGGCTTACATATGAGGCCTGTCCTAAGGGAGAATTCTGACAAATCTGAAATGAGGACAATATGCATACATCTCCATCTAAGTGTAGACTTCAAGGGAACATTAGAACTTGCACTAGGGATGCATACTTGGACAAAAGTTTGGCACAAATTTGAGATGGCTACAAAGAAAACAACTGAGGAATGTCATTTATCATCATAACATTGACAAACAAGAAGAAACTCTATTGGTGTACACTCTTAGGTATGCACTTGTNATTGTTTTAAATTATCATGCTACATTACAAGTAGGTTTTGTAGCTGTGACAAACAATCCTCAAATTGTCTTGATTCTAGAGATGTACTCATGAGTATCCTCTAGGATATATTCTTGTCTTATTTCCTTTCATTTGTTCCAGGAAGGTTAACAATAAAGGAAGATGTTTTTCCTTCAAGACTTCAGAGGGAGTCACTCGACTTAGAGGGACTCAAAACTATTTGAGAAGAAGGAAAATACAACTACCTTCTCCCCCTCAGCAATTCAGAGGGAGACAACCATTGATACAATTGATCCAATTGATATTTACAAGGAATTTACAGTAGGCCATAAAATATGTGTCTGGATTTGAGAAACTCTGCAAGAGGAAGAAATACATGCAACTGATGGAAGTGTTGAGAAATACAAAAATGAGACTTGTAGTCAGAGGATTCTGACAAGCAGAGGGAGTGAACTGTGATGAGACATATTGATCTAGTAGCCCGATGCACTCTCATCTATACTACCATACATGAGTTGGAAACTACATTAGACAGATGGATTCTTGATGAAGTTTGGGTTTCAACAAGAGTGTTGCTCATCCAAACCTATACTATTACATTGTTGGTGGTGAGAACCTGATTTTCATGACTTATTCAAGAAGTTGTGTTGTTACAAGCAAGATATGACTTCTGATCTCGATATGAAGGATCTGGGTATGATGCAATACTTCTTGGACAAGAAGTATGATAGAGGACCAATGAGAATTTTACTAATTCAAGGAAAATATACAGTGGGGATATTAAAGAAGTTCGGTATGAAAAAATGCAAATCCATGTCTACACCGATAGTGATGGATTTGACTAAAAATAAATGATGATGATTTAGATGAGATTGATCCACATGTGTATTGACAACTGATTAGATTATTGATGTATCTGGTTAACACCAAACCTGATATATGCTATGTAGTGAATGTGCTTAGTCAATCTATGATTCAGTTGAGACAGACTCACTGGATAATAGTAAAGCATGTACTGTGATATATATGAGGCATAGTTGGATATGGCCTGAGATATGCCTCGGGTATGAACTTGAGTTTATAGGGATATGCCAATACATATTGAGTAGGGAGTACAGTGGACTAGAAGAGCACATCCAATTGTTGTTTTACCGTGAAGCTTGCCATGGTTTCCTGGTGCAGCAGGAAACAAAGCTATGTGGCCTTAAGTACCACAGAAGAAGAGTATATATCATTGAGTGTGCGAAGCAGTGTGGCTTCATAAAATTCTCACCTATTTACTTGATCATGAGATGGATTCTATGATTATAGTTAGAGTCGTGTGAAGCTCTTTAAGAACCATGTGTTTCATGATAGATCGAAACACGTTGAGATAAAATTTAATTTTCAGAGAAATGATGTAGAGAAAAGAATTACATGTGTAGTACCTTCCTACACATGAGCAGATTGCATACATCTTCACCAAAATGGATTGGTGAATAATACCTCTCTTATTGAGAGGGAGTGTTGATGACTACAACGAAGACAATGTTCGAGTAATTCTGTGCGAGACTTGTCCTGATGGAGATTTCCTCCCTAGTTGAGAGGGAGTGTTGATGATTACAACTACGTGAGACATCCTCCAGGACACAGACCTAAGAGAGAGCCCCTAAGATGCATGTGTGGTTCCTATCTAAGATAGAGCTAGAACATAGTGATGGCCTCCTCCTTACAAAGAGTTGAGAAGAACTCCAAATGATTCTCCTGTGTAATGTAGTGATAAAGGATATTTGTTGAGTTGGACGTGTCTGTGGATGAACACAAGGTGAGTGTGTGAATTACCATGAGCTGGGTGCATCGCTATGAGACAGAGATGACGACAGTGTATTATCCTCTTCTGAGCAGATATTTGATATGATGAAATCCATATGAATCTCATGTGTAAAGAAATGGTGAACATGATCCTAGTGGTTGAGCACAGGTGAACATGATCCTAGTGGTTGAGCACTAGTGAGTGTGGTTCTCTTGTGAGATGCAGTGAGATAGAGATATGAACATCCCTATGGATGTGTCCCTAGTGACTGAGCACTAGTGGGTGTATGAGATACCTTTCTATATTGTTCAACAATCAGACTTACCTATAACCCTATTGATTATGTAAAGGGTACATGTTGGCCCCACCTTAATGTAAAATATAATTAATTTAAAAGATAATCAATATGGTAATTATTAATTATATTTTAATTTATTGATGTCGTCCCTATTGTGCGAATAGACACATCATTTGATTTGAAAAGTCTTATATAAATAAAGGTGAATCTCCATTGAGGAAACACACTTATCATTGTGTCATCTCATGATTTTAGAAGTTGTGGTCTGAAATTATGAAAATTACAATACCCTCTTGTGTGCTAGGTTTGGTGATGGTGTGGGAGGTCTTTCTCTTGAGGAATATAGCAAAGGATTGGTTGGGTTTTCTTCCCTTGTTTATAAGGGTTTCCCAGGATACTTCTTGTGTTCTTGTGCATGGTTAGTCTTCTTCTGATGTTGGTTTGTTGAAGTAGTTATGGTTCAAGTAATAGTTAAACATAAAATTTAAAGAGGATACAAGAGCCATAGCTCATTAAAAACTTAACACTATTCCCAGAGCATAGTCAGATGCATCAGTCTCAATATTGAATGGTTTTTGCAGATCAGGAAAGGAGAGTATTGGACTTGAGCATAGGATATGCTTTAGATCATCAAATGATCATTGATTCTCCTTCCCCCACATGAAATTCACCCTACCACTGCACTTGGTCACCTGGCTGAGGGCCCATGCAATATGGGATAATCCCAACACAAACCATCGGTAGAAGTTGGCTAGTCCCAAGAAGCTCTGAAGCTCGATCAATGTGGTCGGGGCTGGCCTGTCATGGATGACTTGGATATTAGTTGGAACAACATGTACCCCATGCTCATCATTAATGTATCCCAAGTATTGGACCATGTTCATGAAAAAAGAGCATTTTTCCAAGTTAGTATATAGCTTGTGCTATCATAGAGTGCTAAAAACCCGCTGAATATGTCACATGTGCTTCTCTCACGTACTCTTGAGGATGAGGATGTCATCCAAATATACCACCACAAAGGATTTGGTGAAGGGTCTCAATACATCATCCATCAACCTCATGAAAGTGGCTGGTGCATTTGTTAAGACAAAGGATATGACTAGCCATTCGAAGAGACCTTCTTTAGATTTGAAGGTTGTCTTCCATACATCAGTTGGTTCGATGGGAACCTAGTGGTAGATAGACTTTAGGTCAATATTCCTGAAGAACTTTTCCCTTTTGAGTTGGTCAAGAAGGTCATCAATCCTGGGAATGAGGTATCGATTCCTGACTGTGATTTTGTTTAAGGCTTTGCAATCAATGCAAAGTCACCACGTTCCATCCTTCTTCTGCACCAGTACAATCGGGCTTCCGCAAGGGGTGGAGATGGGTCTAATGTTACCCTTTTGAAGAATCTATTGGCCCTTGACCAAGTTTTGAGGAATCATTGGTCATGTTTGACCATTTTTGGGACTTCGACAGGCTGGTCGAAGATGGAGCACCCAGATGGAGATGAGATCATGAGATCTCACCTATTTTGCAGGCATTTTGGGATTTTAGGTTTTATGTAATAGGTATGGGATGTCGTTCCATGGGTTTACCCATGTTTAGGACTTTTTTTAATGTATAAACAAGTAGATAGGACTTAGAGAGAGGGTAGTCTAAGTTGGCTTCGTGCAAGAATATGTAAAGGTTGTTAAGTGCGAAGAACAATTATTGGCTTTTGTGCATACTGTGTGTTCAGACTTGTAGAGCTAAGTGCAAGTGATTGTAAGAGGCTTTGTGCATAGTCTGTGTAAGGATTTGTGCTAATAAGGAGTTGAATCTGTGCCTTGACCTGATTTTGGGAAGGAGGATCTAGCAGGCTGCGCAAAGATGTCTTGTCCTCTATGGAGTTGTGCTCTGTGGCTTTGTGCATAGGAACTGAAAATGTAGAAATATTGAATATTAATAAAGAAGAGAAGAAGAAGTTGGTGGATGTAGCCTGACACTGGGGTGAACCACGTATATCCTCTATTTTGATATGCTTTGTGAAATATTGCTCATGTTGTTTATGTGTTTATCTATTTAGTGCATTGATCTTGATGTATGATAGATAGATCTATGGATGATTAGTGATTTATAATATTTGATTGTTAGATTTGAGTAAATGCTATGTGTTAGGTGATTGAAATTACTTGATCTTGGTTACTACCATGCTGATATGTAATTAGGGTTTAATATACGATGTGAATGCGACTTATGAAATAATGCATATTGATTGGCTAAGTGCTCTGTCAAGTGTTGTAATCATATATCTGTTTCCAAGCTAGGTTGTAGACACCTGAGTCCTGTAACCCCCCCTACTTCTACCTCGGGTGATACTTCATCTGCTTCACAGGTGTTGTCGAAAGGGCCGGTAGTTAGGGGTTTTTTGGTGATCCAGGTGGATATCGGTGGCCACCCACCTTTTCCGACTGGCTCAAAACAGTTTTCTGGCAATTTTGGCAATTTACTATTTTTAGCAGGTTTTAACTTCCGGGGCCATTTTGAGGGCCTAAATGAAGGTTTNATGCAAAAGTTACGACCCCAGGAAGTTGATGTACTAACTTACCCAAACGGGGCCCACATGACTTTTGGCGCTTCATCTCCTAGGGTTAGGTTTTTGGATGTATATGAATTTTGGCATTCTCATCTATTTTAAAAATGCCTCTAGAGCCTCATTGTAATCATCTTCTCATGGATGCGAGTAGCAGCCACATCTCTTCTCAGAGATCAACTACCAGCGCCTTAGCTAGTTTATTTACATTCTGTCTGTAAGCATATTTCAGTCATTTGTTATTAATGAAATGAAGCCTTATTTCCATTGCATCTCTGCGTTTATGTGTATTTCTGTATTTCATTGTGTTCCTACATAAATCCGGATCAGTTGGTGTGTTGTTGAAGCCTTGAACCCTGGTTTTTTCCCTGCGCCAACAAATGGTTCTGTTGTCGAGATCTGAAACTGTGATTGTTGGGAACTGAAGAAAAGAGAAGGTTATGTGCATAGATCTGTTGCTACAGTGTGCAGTATTCTACTTGACTTGCAAAGATCTGTGCTAAGAAAGGAACCAAATTTGAAGAAAAGAGGTAATATATTAAAGATTTGTGCTCTAATAAAGGTAAGATAAGTGGAAAATTTTTCTTTGAAAGTATGAATATAGGTATGTTGGATAGATTTTGTCCTAGTCTGAAAACTAGGGCACAATTAGAAGAAAGAGTCGATCC
The DNA here is from genome assembly GCA_032191745.1 of Picea mariana. NCBI lineage: Eukaryota > Viridiplantae > Streptophyta > Pinopsida > Pinales > Pinaceae > Picea > Picea mariana. Next base: position 14,622 of record JASDQU010501232.1, on the reverse strand, counting down.
AGATAGATTTGGTAGAGATAGTGAAAGATATGTTATTCCTATGCATAGAAAGACTTTTTGGACTAACAAGTGGATGCAGGAACCTAGAAATATTTTTTTCAGATTGCAAGTCCATCACTATGATCCCAGTATGCAATACAGGAAAGGTTGGGGATCATTTAAAAGAAGGAGAGGATTGAAACTGTGTTATAATTGCAAAATATTGGGATATTTTGTTAAGGAATGCCATGGTATAGTTCCTATTTGTCTATGTTCTAAAGCTATTGGCCATGAAGTTGAGGATTGCCCGAGGATGATTGCCAAAGTTGAAAATATGAACATGAGACTATAAAACTATGAAGAAGGTCAAAGGACTAAGGATATGTTATAGAACGAGAAAGATTCATAGACTATGTTATTACAGCTGAAAGAAACATTGAATGATCACATAGACATCAGTTTACCAGAGATCTTAAAAGCGAAACAAAGCATAGAAAAAATAATAGGAGACTTTGACATAGATTGCGTCTTGGATGAGGAAACACAGGTGAATATTACGCTAGAAGCACTTGGGAAATTTTGGGAAAGCCTGTTATGATACCTTTATTGGGAAGGATAGGTTTGTTTAAAGGAAAGATGATAACCCTATGTGGAAGAGTTACTAATGTACCTATGAATGCTCATGGAACATTGACCAAAGAAGAATTTGAAGTTATTAAGTTTGTTGAGAATAGTAGCCCTTTCCCCCTTTTAGTAGGAAAGACCTGGATTGAGAAAGATCAGATCAGAAGGAAAGAAGAGGAGGAAGCTATAGAACAGAAAAAGAAATAATTAAGGGACTTCATAGCTAGAAAGATAGAGCGACTAATAGAAGAACAAGAGGATAAGTTGAAGCAACAGAGGGCTAGATAATTATTTGTCGAAGTTGAAATAACACAAGAAGGCTTAAATAACCTGCCCATGTAGGAAAGAAATGCATCCACCCTAAAGATAGTAAGAGAAGAGGTATTACCTTTGAACCCCTTGAAAGAACCCCAGTAGTGCAAAGTTACTATGCTAAGAGAAGATAAGAATAAGAATGGAAAGAGGAATACAAAAACTCAAATCATAGGAAAGAAGGCAAGAAATCTCAGTATGAAGAAATAAAAGTTAGAAAAACTTTAGGAAGTTCCAGAGAAGACTTCATAGAAGGCATTCTTACAAAACTTGCACCTCGCTGGAATAGCAGAAAAATGCAGAATGAGACTTCGCCATGACGAAGCTATATGACCATTGGAGGCATCCCAACCACTAGAATGACTCTCTAGAATGGTTAGAAATGCAGTTATTGATGAAAATAACATTGGGATTGTGCCATAACAACCTGATTTGTATTGATTGAGGCATTCTCGCCCATTGGAGGAATCCGTTACGACACTGCAGATTTAACCCGTTGGATGCTGCGTTGGGACCACTTTTTGCAAACCAAGATATCTGAGCTAACAGAGAATTGATTGCATACCATGTTTTTCTATCTAGACCTCATCGTCCATTTGATTACCTTATTTGTCTGTTCTCCTACCCGATCTCCTTGATTACAAGTGTGAATGTAGGGTGAGCATAGCATGCTAGAAAATTCTGTGGAGGAGATTTTGATAGACCTCATGGATGAGAAATTCATGTCTATAGGAATATAGGCATCATTGATTGGAGGATTGCAAGAATCCCCATTGAATAGAAGACATTCTATCCACGCTACTGAGAAACAAAGAAAATGTCGTGACAATATGGCTAACGCGAAGCAGATCCTGTCGGTCTTGCCATAATACATCCCACCTTTGACTGGCATGGTTAACCATGACAGTGTCTCATGTGAGTTCGAATACATGATGATCATTGCATACCTCCTGAAGGGGATATGCGCAGTTGGACCTTAGTTGGGAGTGATCCCAGTTCCCAAGATCAGTGACTTCAACCTCGGAGACTAGAAGAACTATGCGATGCTCGCGCCACATAGGTATTTAATGAAGATGATTGGGTAGAAGCCCAAGATAGTTCCCTAGCCCTGGATTAAGGAGCTCACATGCTCCACAATCTTGAACATGATGAATATCCCCCACTTCGAATGACATCAAGAGGCTAACCCTTGCGTTAAACTCCTCCTTCTGTGTTATCATGGAGGTTATGTTTTGTTATATAGGAGCATCACTCTGGATGTGGTGTTGATCCACCTGATCACTGGATTAAGCATGCAATGAATGGACCCTCACCAGTTCTACCGAGGGTAGAAGTTAGATCACTCCTTGGCCCAGCGTACAAAAGAAAACTATGGAGATGTAGAGAAGGGGAAGCGAGGCTACAAGGTAGCCTCCATCCAGTATGGTGCAGTGTGTCTAGCTTGTCAGTTGATCACTGGAAATCTTGTTGGAAAGAACCAACTGAAAAAAGTCATAGGGTTCGTAGTGGACCTCATAGGAAAATGTGTAAAAGGAATGCAGATGAATTGGGTGAGTTACCTCATCAATGAGTTGGAAAAGGATTGTCGTGAAGTGCAAGACCAAGGGTACAAGTTTCACTTTAGTTGGCTATTGGTACTGATTGCATTTGTGCTTGGAAAATGCCGGAAGGAGCAACATTCCCAGAAGTCAATCCATTGGAGTCATTGGTCGCAAAGTTCTCCACCTTGTGGTACACAAATGATATGGTGAAGTAGTGGTAGTTGAATGTTGTCTTCCATACTTAATACCTATAGTTGAAGCAAACCATTGAATCATTGCCCTGAATGACATCGAATACACTCCATTAATACATACCATTCATGAAGTTTCACACAGATTGACACTTCATATACATCACCATGCACAGCGATGAAATTAAGGAGGAGATACAATCATATTATAAGTTGACCAAGGGAGACATGGATGAGATCACTAAGGAATGGCTAACAAAATTCCTTGTACCAGTGGAAGATGTTGAACTCTTTGACCCTGACATCATTGGAAGTCCACTAGTCACCTGGGTCAAACATGATGGATAGAGCAACACGAAGAAAAAGGAGGAAGTGCGGTACATAGAAAGTGATGAGAAGGGTAGTGCATCAAAGGAAACTGCACCTGACTCACCTGAAGAAGGAGGAGAAGACAAAGTAAACCAAGAGGAAGGAGGGGAATAAGGAGACAAGAAAGAAAAAGGTGAAGTGACACCACCAAATGATCCCCTTTACAGAGGCCAAGACATCAAAGAAAAGGAAGGTTTCTCCACAGAAACCCTCAGCACGGAATAAGACCTGAGCCAATAATCCTCAGTCGCAAAATGTGCTCACAGTGGATGATATCGAGCTCATCATCACAGCCGTAGAGGACACTTCAAAAGACATCTTGCAGAGACATGGAGCAAAGAAGGATTCAATGTATGACATAATAGAAAAGGAACTCAAGGACATCTAGTAATCTATCCATTCGAGTTGCGCATTGCCTATTGCATCGTCTTTAGCAGAAAGTGTAGAATTGTGGGATGAGCCAAACCAATTATGAAGGATAGAAGATGAAATATAGGCTTGAATTCGTCGAGTCCAAGAAGAAAAGGATCAAGCCACATAGACCTTAAAGAAAGAAAAGGAGCATGTCCTAGATAAACTTCGAGTTTCATAGAAGGAGAAAAATGAAATTCAGGCAAAGTTCAAGCAGAACAATGCGAAGATATAGGAAGAAAAAGAACAACTCCTCATAGAGTAGATTGCGATCAAGGAGGAAGTTACTAGAGAACTTCTCTCTATGCCAAGATTGGCACAAGAGGAAGAAGAGTCAGCTGAGATACAAGTGGGGAAGCTCATTGAGGCCATTCAATAGCTTCAAGCAAGAATAATGGAGCTAGAAATCCAAGCAATGCCAAGCACTCTACAAGAAGTGTGCGATTAGAGGGAAGAAGCTGCCAGGAATGCAGTAGAAAGAATTAAGGCACTTGCCTCAGAGTGTAATAAACTAAGTGATCAAAGTGCGCAGACCTATGAGTGTCTTGTATAAGATCCATAGCTAACGAAACTATAGGCACAAATCCAAGAGGTGAAGCAACATGCGTCCACCGTGCAAGAATAAAGGAAGTTGCTTACTATAGTTGAGAATATGAAGAGGTCGCAGGAGTAGTGCGCAGTCTAGAAACATGTTACTGCCATTTAGAGAAAGGTTATGGAAGTGACACAGAGACTCTAGCAAGTGCAGGACGAAGCCTGTATGATATTTGAAGAAGTTGAAGGACAAGGCTCGCAGCTAGACCAACTGGTTGCGATAGTGGAACAATGCCTGGAAGGTCCTGTCACCGCACAAGTTATTCAAGAGTTCACTAAGAAGGACTCTCTAGCGAAGAAACAAGTGGAGGCAGCTCGAGCTAAGCTTGAGGCCTTAGAAGTAGCCTTGTTGAGATCCGAGTGACTCAGGACACATAACAGGTGAGTGTTGGGGGCCTGTTGGCTGTTGACCAAGTTTTGAGGAAACATTGGCCATGTTTGACCATTTTTGGGACTTCAACAGGTTGGTCAAAGATGGAATGCCTAGACAAAGCAGAGATCGTGGTATCTCACCTATTTTGCAAGCATTTTGGGATTTTAGGGTTTATGTAATAGGTATGTGATTTTGGCCTATGGGTTTACCCATTTTTAGGCCCTTTTGTAATGTATAAATAAGTATATAAGACTTAGAGCGAGGGTAGTTTAAGTTGGCTTCGTGAAAGAATATGTAAAGGTTGCTAAGTGCGAAAAATATTTGTTGGCTTTTGTGCATATTGTGTGTTGAGACTTGTAGAGCTAAGTGCAAGTGATTGTAAGAGGCTTTGTGCACATTCTATGTAAGTCTTTGTGCTAATAAGGACTTGGCTATGTTCTTTAACCTGATTTTGTGAAGGAGGATCTAGTGGGCTGTGTGCAGTTCTCTTGTCCTCTATAGAGTTGTTCTCTGTGGTTTTGTGCACAGGAGTCAAAAAATGTAGAAAGATTGAAGATTAATAAAGAAGAGAAGAATAAGTTGGTGGATGTAGCCCCACACTGGGGTGAACCATGTATATCCTATGTTCTGATGTGCTTTGTGCAATATTGATCATGTTGTTTATGTGTTTATCTACTTAGTGCAGTGATCTTGATGTATGATAGATAGATTTGTGGATGCTTTGTACTTTATGATATTTGATTGTTAGATCTGAGTAAATGTTATGTGCTAGGTGTTTGAAATTACTTGATCTTCGTTGCTACTGCATTGATCTGTAATTAAGGTTTAATCTGTGATGTGAATGGGACTTATGAACTAATGAATATTGATTGGCTAAGTTCTTTGTCAAGTCTTGTAATCACATATCTGTGTCCCATATAGGTTGTAGACACTTGATTCCTGCAACCCCCCCAACATCTACCTTGGGTGAGACTTCATATGCTTCACAGGTGTTGCCGAAAGGGCCTATAGTTAGGGTTTTGTTGGTGCGTTGTTGAAGCATTGAACCCTGTTTCTTCCCCTATGCCAACAAAATCTCTTGTTTTTGTCACATGATTTCATCATTTTCCATTAGCGAGTGATGATAAACTAGTCCATTAGGTAGATGTGTGTCGGGGGTCAGATCAATTGGATGTTTGACTTGGTAGTTTTTCGGTACCCCTGTAGGTGAGGAGAATATTTCTCTATATTCTTCCATGATCCCATACACTTTTTTCTATTGCAAAGAGAGGCTTTGTTTATATTCCATAGATGTGGCGGTGACCTTCCTCTTACTGTGAGCATGGATCACAAAGAAGATGAAATTCTCGGTTTGTGAGATGACCTTACTGCATTTCTTAGCATAGATTAAAAAAATAACAGTATGCGACGCTACCTTTGGTATCATGTACAATTGTCTACCAAAAGTAATAATAACATTGTGGGGTCTAGACTCATACATAGCATGATGCTTCCACAAATATGGTTTTCCTAAAAGAACATCATAAAATTCAAGGGGAGAAATATCACACAATACCTCATCTTTGAAAGTCTTGATGCCATAGAGAAGATGAGACTTTTGGCTGACACAGAGATTTCTTCCTTGGTGAAGCTAACCAATGGGGTAGGGCTATGAGTGCGGTGTCATTGGTAGGTCTAGCCTCTTGAGGAACTTTGCTGAAATCAGGTTCTTCTGACTACCACTATTGATAATGAAATGAAGAGGAGCCCCCTTCACCTACATCTGCGAGTGAAAGAGGCGTTCCCCTTCCTCTGGTTCTTATGGTTCGCTTGGCTCAACTTTGGTGGTAGTGACAGTGGCACTGGGTTCAACATTGATAATCTACTTCCCTCCTTCACGATTTGATTCAGAATCATTGGACTTTGACTCGGAAGACTTCAGTTTGGCCATGAGGGACTGCTTGGAGTGACATTCTTTGGTGTTGTGCTAAGGGATTTTATGGTACTCACACCATTTTCCCATGTCCTTCTTCGTCTTCTCATTTACCTTCTTGTGCTTTGGCCTCGAATAGTTGTCCTAACGGTGGCCATCTTGACTTGGTACCTTGTTATGTGGGTTAGGGATGCCTTTTCCTTTCTTCGGCTGTGAGGGGTTTTCAGATCCAAACTCTCTCCTTTTCTTCTTAAATTTATGCTCGATCTTGACAACGTATCTATAATCCATTCCCAATGAGGCGATGTTTGAAAAATACATTTCTGTTTGAATGTATCTATGAAAACAACCATGATATTTGAGCACAAGATGATGCTCAAAGTCTTTGATACCCAATTTGGTGTGTAGGGTATGGAAAATATTGGTGAAATCTGATACTTTCTGGTCCCTTTCTTGACATAGGATGGTCCATCTAGTGTATTGGTCCTCATAGCTTCCAACAAGGTAGTATTTTTCTTTAATGGTGTCCCAAAAGGAATCCCATGTAGGGTCCACCACAAACATTACAGATTCCTCCACTTCCCTTTTCTCAGAGTAAGTATCCCACTAGTCTTTAACATGGGGAACAACCTCGAGGAGTACAAAAGTGATCTTTTCCCTATCGGAAAAATTATGGACTAAAAAATACCCTTCAAGAAGATTCAACCATTTATAATCTACAAAATCTGCATCTATCAGTCCTTCAAATAATGGAATATCAAAATTTACTTGTACCTTGAAGGGGGTTGCATGGCTGCTTGATGAAGATGCTTCTTCTGTGGGCATTCGTCAAAGGATCTACGTGAATTTGTCTGTCATTTCTTTCCTTTTTCACATGAGGGCTTCCTTGAGAAACATTTTAATAGGATATCTTGCTCCATCATCTTTGTTTTCATCCCCCATGGGTTGTTTTTGGGCTCGACATGAGAGATATTGTAATGGATCGATTGGTTTGAGTTCCAACTTCTTATACCTAGATCTTGTCAGGGATGTACATGAATAAAAATAAATGAAGAGAATACTGCTATGATATCGCTGATCCAGATTTAGGAGTGGAACGAACTGATTAACAGACTGAATACAATAAACACATATATATGAAGAGTAACAGAGATATCCAGAATAATGAAATAGGATGAAACTGTAAAACTATAGAACATAAACACTTTCTCAAATGGTGGTAGCTATCTATGAGAAGAGATGTGGCTTCTATAGACATCTGTTTAAGAAGAATCGATTACAATGAGGCTCCATAGGCCTTTTTGATATTACTCATGAATTCCAAAACCCTAGACATCCAAAAACCTAACCCTAGAAGGGAAAACACCAAAAGTCATGTGGGCCCCTATGGGTAAGTTGGTGTAAGTTGGTACCTCAACTTCCCATGGCCATAAATTTTTCATAAGACCTTTTTTTTAGGCGTTTGATATCCCATTGGAAAGGTCTTTCAGAGAACTACACATTTCACCGCCAAACTCTGACTCCGTCTACATTTTTACTGTGGCGAGCCAAAAGAACAACATTTAGGGCCCCAAAATGGTCCTATAAGTACAACACAATGTGATGACATGAAAACATACACAATAAGCTAGTTGTATTAGGTGAGAGGCCACCAATATACACCTAGAGGATGTGTGGGGCTTCAGACAACCCCAGAAGTGTAGAACCCACAATTACAAAAAAGTACCGAAGAACACGCTGAACAAAAATGGACAAGAGGAGCCNCACTTGGGGGATGGGGGACCCGGGGTTGGTTCCACTGAATTCTAGGTGGGTTTATTTGACATGAGGGTTCTTATTTTCTTGTATCGGAGAAACCTGGTCCACCTCATGGTCAACTCCATTTGGGATCGGGACTGAATATTATCTGTCTTCCAAAAGATCCAAACATTCTTTGTCCTCTCTTTCTTCTAAACCTTCCCCATCTCGTCTACTCTCCACGAGAATTATTTATTATTGTGCTTCTCTTTCCTACAATCTTAGACTAGCTAGTCTTTCTTGTCTTCCCAACTTCCACAACTCCTTTGAATTTCTTAAATCGTTCCTCCAGGTCTAATTTCTTTCCAAAACACCTCGAACTTCTTCACTACTCCCTTTACCTTCCTCGCCACCATTTCTCAACTATGGAGGCTCTCATCAGAGAGTGCTCACTTCTTGTTTTTTTATCTTCCCTCATCTTTCAAAGAAACTGGTCCCCTTCTTAGGTCATGAACCTGCCCCAAGATTTTCCCACCCCGAGTGCATGGTTTTAAGCTTCCATATAACACAAGGGAACAACTAGCATCCCCTATTGCACCAAAAATACATTTCTTCAAATGGGAATTTCCCTCAACAACCTCCTTTGTTCCCCTTTATTGAATATTTCTTCGGCTCATGAAAAAGACTAGTGGTTCTCCATTGCAAACTCGATGATATAGCCTTCTAAGGATGTGTCAACCGAGAAATACACCACTCAAGTAATCTGGCGATCCATTCAGTGAAGATCTGCTAGCTTCTATGTATCCTAAGAACCAATTTCTTTAACCCATTCTTTAAACTATGGTGCTTCTTGTAGGTGATCTACCCACTGGAATAGCTTTTCTAGGAATTCTACCCCAAAAATTGCATATTGATCACTTGATCATTCCGAGTAGAAGTCAAATTATTTGGTGGTGTCCTAGTTCATATTATGTAACTCCACTTCCTTCAGTATGAACACATCACACCTATGTTCCCACCATTTACGAACATCAGACTTGTGGATCCGTGGAAGCATTCCCTTGTAAAATTAGGGTCTCAACAAAAGAACCATTTTTTGGTACAAAGTTTTCAAGCCAAGGTCCTCTTTAGGTTACCAACAAAAAGGTACTGATGTATTGTAGTGCGCTATAATTTTCATCTCTCCAAAAGGTAAGAATTCTCACCCGAAGCCCAATCGAGACAAAATAACTAAAGGAAGGGCAAGAAGAATTATATACAATTCTATAACCCATCTATATTGTTACCATTCTAACACAATATAGATTAATAAACTCATATCCTTAACACATCATACACTAACACATGAGAATAGAACTATATAGAATATCTAGAAATGATAAAGACAAGTAATTCATAACAGACAACAACATAATGATATTTTCGAGATATAGAAAATAATATAAACCAAGAGAATTTTCAAAATTTTATCTCCATTCTCTTTCTATTATATCCAAAGTCTTGAACAATAATAATTCACATCTTTGCATTAACCATCTATCCTACTCAGCATACAAATATCAGTGGGTACATCTCAATACAATGCTGCAACTAATAGTAATTAGTCTAAGCTCTTCCCTTACTAATTACATTCTAGATATAGAGTACATATCCAATTCTTTCCTCGTTTTCCTCTCTCCTATATTTCACACACCCACCCATTACAATATAGTACAATACAAAGAGAATAATTACAATTGTTTTCTACCTCTCCTTGAGAACCCATAGGCCCTCATCTCTTCTTGATTCTATTGTA
>JASDQU010501230.1:59972-78342 GCA_032191745.1 Picea mariana | reverse complement strand
TATACAACGGATTCAAGTTTTATACCTTCTACTGCGTTTTCTCCTTCATATTCTGGTATTTGTAAATTCCTCAAATCTTCATCCTCTTGGTCTTCTCCAATGACGTTATAACATTCCAAAGCTTCTCGAAATGTCATATATGAGCAATGTGTGCTACATACATGTACTAGTTCTATCGAGTCTTCTGATGAAAAGATCTTGTCCTTGAAAACTTACAGAGCTGTGTCTTTTGAAGGGGCCTCATATTCAAAACTGAAAGTAACCTTGAAGTTATGAGTTAACTCTTCCCAATATGTTGTCTCTATGTGCACTTCCAACTCTAAGTACTAGTTCTTCATAATTGTTTCAAGAGTGTGTATAAACAAGTGTGTCCATTCTTTCTTCGGTACTGATCTCCATGTCACAATGCACTGTGTAACATACTCTGTAGGACAACTCAACCCAGTATATTTACTCACAATATATTCATTTTGTGCTCCAAATCTGACTTGTAATAACCTTCTCCATTGCTGCCAATCCTCAATTTTGTCCTCATGTGAAACCCACCATCTTGCGATATCTAAAGCTAACAATATTTGGTGGTCTGGTATCTACAATTAAAATTCCTTTATAAAATATTCTATGGTGGTTAGTTCATCATACTTCAGGGGATCAAAAACCTTATTTCCAATCCATCGTAGTGTGAGGGTAATGTGAGGACATCTTGTTATCGATACTTCATGTAATCTTTGTTGCCAATTCTCCAGTGCTTCTTCTGAATATGATGTGTAGGAGCTAATATTATTCCAACTGAGTGCACCATTAGCAATAGGGTTGACATAATCATCCATCTGTGCAGTCACATTATATAGGTTATCGATCTCTTTTCCCTTTGTCGGTTCCATGTATCTTCTTCCCTCTGTGGGATTCAATGGTGTAGTAACTTTCCAGTCTCTTGCTTCAAAGATCATATGTCTCTTCTTCAAATCAATCGGGGCCTAGTTATCAAAGGCCCAATCAAGTCCTAATAATGTTGGATAAGGCTTAGTTCCATCTACTATCTCAATTACTTTGAAATCAGCTATACTACACACTCATCAATGTTAACATTCACCCCTAATAGTCTTCTAATCGGGACAATATTATGTTGATTCTCCAACCTCAACTGAATAGGTGACCAGGTTAACTTAGGTTTTCCCATCATCTCTCAGGTATGCTTCAAAAGGACATTCACATCATATCCTAGGTCTAAAATGATATTTTCCATGTCATAATATCCTATCTGCGCATTCAGTCAGAATTCCCTATTTGTCCTTCTCTTCCAATTTACTTGGTTAATTGCTTGTTGTGCGAGAAATTCTTCCCTATCTTACACACAATGATCAATCATCCCACACAACATTCTTAACAAAATTTTATCCTTCATTAACTCTAGACAACTCTTTATGAAAATTTTCAAAGCACTTACCTTCTCAACTTGCCTTTCTATATCCATGTGGTCTTATGCTAGAGGTATGTCGTACGTAGGTGGCCTCTCATAAAAGGTGGCACAGTCAAATTCGATGCTATCCATTATTATCCTATCAATTATTTCCTCACTTTCTTGTATGTTTCCCTCTCCTTTCTAGGATCAAACAACGAATGAGGCTCTGCTACTTTCCTTACCCATTGCTTAGTTTGCTTTCCTTGTTCTGTCGCATCATCTCTTGTTCTCTCTCTTCCGCTCATAACTGTTGCTACCTTAAGTTGTTCATCATGCTCTTTTGTAGCTATCATCTACACATCCAGGTTCCTTTTTTCTTGCCACTTCGCTATCAATTTTGAATAGTATTCTATTGCATAGTTGAATTGTCTACAATAAGTGCATGCCATGCAAGGATTCATAAAATCTTGCGCCAAATGGCCAGGCTGATTGTATTTATAACATATAATTGGGTATCTTCCTCTTCCAAATCCTCCTCTTCTACAACCTCTGAATCCTCTTCCTCCTCAATTTTAACCTCTTGGAGTATTGTACTACGGTACCCGTCCTTTTGGTCCTTCTTGCCCTTGGACCATGTATCATGTTCGACATACTTACAAAAATTACAAAACAAGTTTCTAGCAATGCTCTAGTACTTCTGCATCAATGGGAAAGAAATAGGATGACGACTCATCATTTTACATATTTCACACCATACTCCTAAAGGATTCAGAGCTCCTATGGCCAAATATTCCTTAAAACATGGATACTCTTTCCTATGTTGGTATTATGTTCTACATGTAATGCACCAGAATTCCTTGCACTTTTCCTTTCCTTTCACAAGTTTCCATAACTGAATAGTCAGTGTTGCTAAATGTGAATGAACTTGAGCCATCCTTGTGCCATTATATCCTACAAGGGATGCTTCCAACCTCATAGCAATATCTAGGGCTTCTGACTACGTTGCAGGGGTGATTTTAATGATGGAAATTTAATTAAAATGTAGAAACATGGGCTAATATTACTAGTCCTTAATATGTAAAACATAAAATGTTTGGCGATAGTTCTATAAAAATATTCAAATTTCTAAGGATTTTCTATAGTTTCTATAAAATTTTGGCGATTTTAAAGGTAAAATAATTTTATTCTATGGAATTTGGGAGAATCGCTTTTAGAAAAAATGGAAATTAACGAATCATTTTTTGGGAAAAACCCTTGAAAATTATCCCATTTGTGAAATTTATCCCCTAAAATCATCTATGCGTTGTAATATTATGCTACATGAAAGGGAAACGTATATGCAACAACAATCATGCAATAAACCACTCCTTATGCTGCTCATCTGGAATCTGGAATTTCAACCAATCTATCAGTATCTTGAATCTTTGATCAAAGTCCCATACTGATTCATTCACCAATTGCTTGATCTCCTTCAGTTTTGTAATTCACTGCGACTTTGACTTCGGCTTCTGGAATTATTTCAACAAATCTTACCTAATGTTTTCTAATGTTCTAGTTTGTCCCGCAAGCATTGCAGACCGATACTTCATATACCATAGTAATGCACGCTCTCTAAACATCGTTTCCAACTACGTAATCTTTGGATCATCATCATGGACATTATTCATTGTCCATATCGCTTCAGAAACAAACAGATGTTTTTTCTAGATCCTGTAAACCTGCTCCGTGAAAGACAAGTATCCAAAAAGTGGGATCTACTCCTTCCATCGTTCTTTGTGTGATATTCGTCCCTGGTGACACTGGATGATTCTGACTTGGTGTACTACTTCCACTATTATGAATACCTTTACTACTATATTTATTTCACTCACTACAAGTAGAAAAATATCAGATCTTACCTCAGTTCTTGGTGACGCACACGGGGTCGTGGATTTGACGCAAAGTCTGGCCTGATTGGGATCTTCTTCTACTAGACTGAGTTGATAATCCTTTTCCTTTTATTTCTCTTATATGTGCGATATTCCTTCGATTTGGAGTATTACAACGATGTCTTTTTTCCCATTCTCATTGTGTTTCCCCTCTCTCTTAGCTAGAGTCCTCTTTCTACTATGTCTAAATATTTTACCACTACGCAATACTCCAATCTCTTCATTCCTTGCACATCCTTCTTCTCTTATCATCCTCAACCCATATGTTCCTCATTCCTTCTTTTTTACATCCCTCTTTTCCATACACTCAGACAAAGGTGCTTAGCTACTAGGGAAATCCGATTCTATCTTCATAACTCCATTATCACAAAGAAACATTTTGATCCAAGTAGATAATGACTTCAAGTATATTCTGCACAGTCCTTTAAAGAACTCTCTTTCAACAATGCTATATGACTGAGTGAAATCTACAAAAAAATCAGTAATATAACCCCCTACTATACTATCCAGTCGAAAATCAACTGCGCAGGATATCTTATTGCTTACAATATTGATAATCCGCCCCCCTGTGACCCCCCAGGATAGCGCACCCCTGGTGCACCCGGTGGAACACAAACACTATATCTAGTCGTGTAAAGACTATAACACAAACCCAACAACCTTAAGACAATGTGATGAATTGTTGAGAAATAAAATTTGAAGCGATGCAATGTATCATGGGAAGGAAAATTTGAGGATATGAGAAACATCACGAAGATAAGATATTTGTATTGATGTGAAATTTTGTGAAGAAGGAAATTTTTCTTTGATGCACTATTTCACAACCACAAAATTTGAATGTGAAAAATGACGCAAGACACAAATTTTTTGGAAGATGCAAAAAGGAAAATTTTAGACAAGTCTTTTGAAATTTTTTAGAAATCCTCAAAGTGTTCCTTTATAACAATCATAAAAACTTTGAAACGATGTGACATGTCACACAAAAATAAACTTGAGTGCGATACAGTGCATTGCAACAAAACTCTTTTTAGTGCAATATGTTGTTTTGCAGAAAAATTCACTTTCATGCGATGCGTGTTGTGTCATAGGAAAAAATGTTTTAGGTGTGATGTGTCGCAGGGAAACAAATTTTTTGTGCAATGCGACAAAGAGTATTTTTGTAGTTTTTTTGAAAAAAAATCGAAGTATAAAACTTATTTCTTAGGGGAAAAGATTGAAACAAAATAAATTTGTAAGGGAAAGAATCAAATATCTAACTTCAAAAGGACAAAACATCAAATTGAAAGGAAAATTTGAGTTTGTACAAAAGAATCTTACGAGGAAAAAGAAATTTTGTACCCAACAATTTAAAAAATAATTAGGGTGTTTTATGTACTCAACAAATGATGATTCACTAGACAAATCCAACATCTCTTCCTATACCTGCAATAGAAAGAAATCAATTTCAAGTAAAGAAAAACTTAGAACATGATTGGAACCAAAAACTACCCACATATCATGTTATAGTTTACTTAGCCTTGCCATGGGGATCTGGATTTTGACCAAACACAAAAGATAAGTCCTTTTGACCAACGACCTTCAATTCTAAGAAATAAACCAAATTAAATCTAAGTTATAGTTTCAAGGTATTGTTTTGTAATATTTAAGTAATCTTATCATCCTTCTGGTGTTACTTCACTGTCAAAGAGAATCCATAGCCTCGACGGAGTCACCCCGATATCATAGAACTTGCTCCGCTGCCAGTGATTATCCATAGCCCTAGTGAGGATATCTACATTTACTCATTAACAATATGTTTCACTTCAACAAAATCTTTCTCAATTTTTTGACATCAAGCATTACCTCCACTGACAAAGTAATGCATTTTCTCAAAATTGCAAATAAATGAAACTATAAATACTTTCCAACTTCTAATCATGCTCATTGTTGACTCAATTTACTCTTAATATCAGAACAAATAAGGTACATAACTGAGAACTAAATGTCATGTTTCACTAGAGGCTGAAAACTCAATACCTCGAAAAATGTTTTTAAGAAAAAAAACAAAATGTAATCATGTGAATCATGCAAAAATAAATGAAACTATCAAAAGCAAGAATCAAATGATAACAATAAATTTTTTGAAAGTCAAACATGAAACCACAATATCGAAAGAAAAACAAATGCATCAAATCAAAGACAATAAAAATATGAAAAAAAAAATTCTTATAAAAGAACTCAAGTGAAGTATCATTTTACGATCTAAGCTTTAACAGGAAAAGAATCAAGGTGACCTTCTAGACTTTTTAATCTATATGTGTGAGCTCCTGTCTTTTGAGAAATCTAGTAAGTACCAAGCCATAAGTTTTGAAACTTTATATGTTTTCCTTTGGGCTCATTGAATTTTTTTCATTTCAAAACCAAATCACCTACTTTAAAATTTTTATCACCATCCTTATGCTTAACAGATAATCCTTTAATGATATGTTGGTGAGCTACAAATATTTGTTTGGATTTTTGTCTCTCTTCCTCTAGCATAATTAAGGTATCAATGTTGTTTTGAAGGACACAACAAGGTTGACCTCTTGCATCTTGAGGCAATTGTAAGGATGGAAAGAAAATATTGGTTGGAAGAATTGATTCCTGCCCATACACTAAATAATAAGGAGAAGCACCCAATGTCTCCTTGGAAGTAAATATATCATCTTAGAGAGCATTGGCCAAAGTTTTATGCCAATTTTGATGATTTTCCATTACTGTCTTTTTTTGAATCCACATTATATATTTATTAGTGTATTTAGCCACTAAATTACCTTGTGGGTGGTAGTTGGATGAATACCTCAAAACGATCCCCTTATCCAATGCAAATTCAAACAATAAAGTTGAAGAAAAAAAAACAACATTACTAAAATAAAATAGAAGGAACCCGAACCTGGTGATTAAATGTTTCTCTAAAAATTGAATGACTATCTTCTCATTTACTTGCACTAAAGGAACAACCTCAACCCACCAAGTGAAATAATCAATCATGGTTAAATTGTACTTATGCTTCTTTGATGAATGAGAATTTATCTCTCCTATTATGTTTATGCCTCACTACTCAAAAGGTCTACTAATTGCAACATGTTATAGTGGTATTGATGCTTTCTTCTCTCTCCCCTCACTTAACTAACAATTTTTACATTTCCTTACGTAAATTTGTGTATATAGAAAGAGAATAGGCCAATAATATCCATCCCTTAAGACCTTGTGAGCTGTCATATTTCCAAAAAACTGACCTTTGATCGACCCATTATGGAAATCTTTCAAAACTTTCTTAGCATCTTCATTTTTTAGACATCTTAATAACACTCTGTCGTAGTTGTTTTGGAAAATGATAGCATTGATCAACTTGTATTGAGAAGATATCAATCTCAAAGCCCTTTTCTCTTTGGAATTCATATAGATTGGGCACATCCCACGTTGTAGAAAGACATCATATCAGTATACCATGAATCCGTAGTGGTTGGAAAATAGGGGGCTTCATTAGTATAAGCATAAATTTCATTTTCGCATCCCTCTTCTTATTTTATTGCAATATCTTGTGATTCTACAACCAATTTACAAATCCATTTCCCTCTCACAATATGGGTAGGTTTTGTTTCTAAATCAAATTCCTAGATGGATATCATCCATTTACCTCTAGGTTCCCCTAATTCTTGTTGAGTAAATAATGATCATACAATGAGGTGACATATTGTTGTTTCATGTGATTGTTAAGGATATAAGACTTAAAGTGTTTGACACCTTTATAAACAACAAAGTCTTGCTTATCTATCATAGGGTGATTAAGTTCCACTACTTGCATGTTTGTACTCATGAAGGATATGTGTTCTTCATTTCCTTCTAAGTATTTCTATCTTAGCACTTCTATAAAGGAAAGATCATAAGGCAAGGTATAAAGAAATAAATCATGTTTGAATTCTAGACTACATAAGACATGAACATTAGGTATCGTCATTTTGATCTTCTCAAATGCTTATTTTTCCTTCTTATTCCATTTTAATTTTAAATCTTTCCTAATCATTGTTTGTAGTGGATTAATTGTTTCAACAAAACCACGAATAAACTTTCAAAGAAAAATAATCTTTCTGGATAAAGATTGCATTGCTTTCTTGTTATGTTGCAAAACCAAGAATAAAATTTCAAAGAAAATTATTCTTTTTGAATAAAGATTGCATTGCTTTCTTATTATGTTGTAAAGGCAATTGGGATATAACCTTCACACACACAGGATCTATTGCTATCCATACCTTAGATATGGTATGACTAAGGATATTACCTTTAATAACAACAAAGATGCTCTTCTTAATATTCAGAGAAATTCCATACTTCCTACAACTTTCAAAAATATGGGTAAAATTTGAATTAATGCTAGCTCTATCTTTTCAATAAATTGTCACATCATCCAAGTAAAAAAAACACTATGATTCATAAGACTTTAGAAAGAAACATCCATTGCTCTCTAAAAATTTGTTCCAACATTAATTGATCCAAAAGGCACTCTCTTATAGTAAAATGTGCCCCACTTGGTACAAAATGTAGCCTTAAGCCCATCTTTCTTTGATACCAGGATTTGATTGTATCCCAAAAAACCATCAAGAAGTGAAAACATTTTAGATCTTGATATGATCTTAATAAGTTGTTCCATAGGTGAAACAGGATAATTGTCTTTTTTTGAAGCCTTATTCAAGTTTCATAAATCAACACAAAGAAAAATTTCTATAGTTTTCTTTCTAAGGGGTATGCGATTGGTGACCCAAACTGAGTGTTGAACTAGGAGTATAATTTAGTATCTAAGAGCTTCTTTAATTCTTTATGATTTTGAGGTTCAAGAGAAGGATGTATTTTTTGATGGAAATGCTTGACATCCTTTTTCATTGGGATAGTATGTTGAATTATCCACATGTCGTAAGTCTTTAAGTCTTGTATGACCATGCAAATACATCTTGGTACATGTTGAACAATTCAATATAATATCTATTTTTTTTGTTCAGAGAAACCCCTCCCTATATTAACATTTTTTGGATTTTCTGTTGTTCCTAAATTAATGACTTCGTGACCAAGACTGGAACTACTGGTTTTAACATTTGGTGATCCTTTAAATATGTTTTGTAAGTCAAACAATTTTTCTAGATTAACCATACCTTTAGGCATAATATGTTTTATTTAGTTGATTTCTCTTTATCCTCTTCTAAAGTTGCCTGAAATTCTTCATCGTCAATAGCTAGATTTCTAAAACTCTCCCCATTAGTAAGAAATTCTAAGATTTGTTCAACACCCTTAAAAACTTTTGAATTTGTAACATTACTGGGAACATAGGGTCTATACAAAAACTCAATAACAAACCTACTAGATTCAAAATCTTCTAACGGGGAAAGTATAGAAACAACAATAACTAATGAATCAAAAACCATGAACGCAAGAAAACAAAAATATTGAAAGGTTCAAAATTATCAATGATTATATGAACTTCCTACTCATAATTCTTAAGATGTAGTGAATTGTAGTGTAATTTGTTTTTAATCTACCTAACTATGATTTCATAATGTCCAAATACTGACATGACATGTGGATGTTGATGTGGCATGACACATGGATGTTGATGTGGCATGACATGTGGCCACTAACATGGCATGACACATGGATGTTGATGTGGCATGACACGTCATCCTCCTATTTTCCCTTCATTCGTGATCGACAATTTTCTTTGGTGAATCAATTTGTCCACGAATTTCGTCGAATCCTAATCGCTCCATCTACGATCAACAATTTCTCTTGGAGAACTAACTTGTTCACAAATTTCACTGAACCACGATCACTCCATTGGGGATTTGCAATTTCTCTTGGTGAACCGATTTTACTCACGAATTTCATTGAACCCCGACCGCTCCATCGGTGCTCGATGATTTCTCTTGGTGAACTAAACTTGTTCATAAATTTTGTCGAGCCCTAATTGCTCCATCAGTGAATAATGATTTCTCTCAGTGAACCAATTTTATTCATGAATTTCGTTGAACCCCAATTTCTCCATCATCGATCGAAAATTTATGCTGGCGAAATACACTTGTTCACGAATTTCGTCGAACCCTGATCGCTCCATTGGTGATCGACGATTTCTCTTAGCGAAGTCATTGATCTTAGAAATTTTCGACCTATTCTGCGATGGATTTGGAATTTTTATATCAAGATCACAATAGATCTCAACCATTGATTTTTTAAACATTTCCGAAATTCTCCAATCCTACAAATCAATCTCTATCGTTGATCTATAATGTCTAAATGATACGGGTCGTTGATTCTCCAATCTCTTCAGTCACCATTACAATGAAAAATCCAAACTCCCAGGAAAAAATTAACTCTATGACCTGTAGATTGATGCCATTAATCATATCTTTGACCATTCTAAGGGAAATTGAGACTTGATTTTTTTCATAAATTTGGGGATTTCTCTCCCATTTCACAAATTCCCCCAAATTCATCATAGTTGAAACTCTACAACAATGAATTTACTAAATATACATTGTTATTTGACCCATGCGGGTCTAGTGTTGAACCTAGCTCTGATACCACTTTATAGTGTTCCCCAATCCTAAACCCAACAATTTAAAATCTTTCTCATACCAATAAACTCAAATGTGTACATTCTAAAAACAACCATGCAACTAACAACATTTTTAAAACATGAATGCATCAAAATTTACATTCATATAGAAGCATATAAATGCTTCTAACTTAGAGTTTATGCACAACGAATAATCCCTCAATTTAATGCAAGATATTGACGATTTACGTGCATTTAACAACATTATGAATGCAACCAAATAAACATGTACATAACAACATATAATTTACGCAAGAACATAACATATACATAGAAACTAGAACTCATAAACCATAATAGTGTATCAGAGATAAACACTATCTTTCATCAACAATGTACAACTGGATGTAGGGGATGGATGTTCCACGCAACCATATATGTTTTGCTCCAAATATCAACAGAAAATCACCCCTGAGTTGGGGATGCAAATCCATAAGAAAGGGTTGTCTTCACTGTCCACTCACAACCCAACATAATCCACATCAAGCTAATTATCCTACAACAATCCCAATCCACCAGTTCTCTTCCCCTCAACTCGCAAAACCCAAGGAATGGGATCCCCCTTCATTGCACATGGACCCATAGGCCTTCCCACTTCCCTCTAGGGTTCCAACATAGGTTGGCTAGGAATCTCTCTTTCTAGGGACTCCAGGGATGTCAGCCGCAAGGAACAACTCATAGCAACAAGCTCACTGTTGTAGGGTAATTTCTATTATCTCACAAAATCTCACTCTACCATCCAAACAACCCACTTCTTCATGCATTTGCAGCTCCAAACAACTACCACACATTCCCGCTATGACTACCTCCAAGCTCCAACACTCTGCTCTTCTTTGTTGTCCCAAAATCTAACTGTAAAAACTGCTCTATTTTACCATACAAATTTCCTTCTTTCCCCATGCTTGCTTGACTCTCACTCTTCCCCAAAAGGATTTACTTGACTCTCACACTTCCCTCATGCTCTCATAACTATGGGATGTAAATTTTCACACCAACCCTCTTACAAATGTTTAATGATTGGCTTTGGGAACACTCAATCATAATTTAGAGGGTTCATCAATCAATAATAATTTTAGAAAGTGGTTTGAGATGAATATACATGGGTAATTCCCCCTTTGGAGTCCAATCTTAGATATTCTATTAGACCCTCCCCTCTCTTGTGGAAACGTATCCCCCATTACTCTGTTCGTGTCTATCTGCAACCGACATTACATTTTATTTTATTATTTTTCAATATATAATGTTTACATATTACATATTAGGGTCTACAAGAATACATCATATTTATGTTACATATTTCTAATTCGAGGATCTCTCTCTCTCTCTCTCTCTCTCTCTCTCACACACACACACACACACACACACACACACACACATAGAGAGAAAGACCCTTTCTTAATGACACACACACACATATAGAGAGAGAACTACCCTTGCTTAATGCATGACAAATGAATAAGTGAGATTGATGTGTGAGAGAGTGAGTTATATGTATATGAACAGTTCGACGTGTAGTTTGATGCTCATAGAATCTCAAAAACCTTAGTCTCATATATTAAATATTCCCCTTTGTACCATTTAGTGCACATTGAAATACAATGAGATATTGATATTGGAGAGTTTACCTTGTTTGGGTTTTCTCCACTCTAATCTAGTCCCCCACCTTTAATCTTGTTGTTTCCTTGATTACTGATGTGCATTTATTATTGGGCTAAAGTTCGTATATGTTTCTACACATTTTTGGATTTCTATATTTTTAACATAGTGTCAAGTCCAAGTTAGGGTATCATCTTTATCAAAAGGGAGGCCCATGGATTGTGGCTTGCTAGTGTTATGCTAGTGGGATTATTTCCGTGATCTAATTTTGATATGGAGTCGAGGACCCACCATAGAACTCATTTTGGTGGTACCTCTTATGAGACAGGAATGTTGGGATTAGTTGTGTGTGAAAAGGTGTATGTCACAAATATTGGTCTAGAAGTGCGTCGGTGGTACGTGTCCCTCATAGAATGGAGAACCATGCATATAATGTGTTGATAGCAAGAGGCCTTTGCATATAGTCACTGATGTTGGGATCACATAAAAAGACGTGCAAAGGGTAGGCCACACATTCTTTTTGTACATAATAGATGAGAGGTTGGAGTTTCCCAAGTCCTAAATAATATTGGAGGGTAGTATGGCATTGTTGCACTAGAAGGCTAAAGAGGATTAATAGAAGGACTAATAGATGATGGAGTACAATAGAAGGTAGAGAACATAATTGGAAAAGTTCATTATTGATGGTTTTCATAGTCCCATGGAACAATGTTGAGGACATTGTAGTAATCATTGTTAGGGGAAACTAGTGGGAAAATTTGTCCTTGGTTGGGGTCTGATGGTGAGCCCTAGAAAGAGTACATAAAAGAGGGGAATAGTGATTTTTTTAACATGTAACTAAATTATTGTCATATGAAGGAGCATGCAACCTCTTTTCCATCACCTACATGGTGGATGGACAATAATAATACCATGGAACAATGTCTAGAAAGATAATTTTGTGAGATGTTTGGTAGGTTGCATAGTAATCCATGTTAGAGGAGGTTGTGACTACTATGAGTGTGGTTGTGGAGGAATGATGGTAGGTGTGCCATAGGGATTTATGATTTTTAATGCAAAATCATGTGGGATGGTGAAAACCAAGGGCATGGATGTGATTCTCCTGAAGAAGGACATCACCCAAGATGAGATTCTAAAAAAGGAGAATTCCATGACCAAGAAGTACCTTGATAACATAATTTTTTTCATTAACATGATCCTTTTGTGGTTTAGGTTAACCAATTGTGGTGGAAATCCCCATGATAGGTGTTTATATAATATCCATGATGTTTGTGTGTTGATCCTTTTATTGTAGGTGACTATATAAGGACATAGAAGGTCAATAATAACAAATTGGAGTTGCTATTGTGTGGACAAAGAGATGGAATAACTAATGAGAACATGTTATAGCACGATTACCCATACATAGTGCCTATTATTGTACACCTATGCTCATAATTGTTTTATGAATCGATACGTGTAGATATCAAACTATGAGTTCAAGCTACTGTGAGGTACATGTCTAGTGCATGGTGTCTTAGTGGACCGACAAGTGATGCCAGGAGTCCTTGCACATTGTGCTTATTGATACATGGGGCATTGTCTCTATTGGTAACTATTGGTGTGTGAGTTATTATAGGGAATTGCAAGGGAGGGGAAGAAGCCTATTTTCAATGGAGACTCTAATTATGCAAGGAGGAAGCATTGGAAGTTTTTAAAGAAATAAAAAAGGGGGGTCCACACATTGATAAATATTTGAAAGTGGAGCTTCAAATGTGCATACCTTCATTTGATATGCATGTTTTTGTATGCATGAGTGCATATGTGAGTGATATTTGTAGTTAGAGTTGATTTATTTCATGGTCCTTGCATAAATACAATTTGTACATGTGTGTGTTGAAGGCTATATGGGATTGCTACTTTTTAATACATTAATCCTACATTTTGTTTTCTTGCATGATGCATAGAGATATGTGCATTGACCAACAAATGTAGAGCATAGAGCTCACAAAGGCTCAAGCGAGTTGTGTAGTGCATAGATCGTTGGGATGCATATAAAGAGATTATTTTAAATATGGATACAAGATTGATTGTGTTCACAAATAACTTATGGAATATTGAATTGCACAAAACTATGTATGTGTGAGAATCTTGGGTTAGAATCATGTATAGAGAATATTAACTTGTATATTAACTATATTGATGTGTATTTTTCCCTATTAATGCAAGAGTATAATGTCATGGATAGGAGGGATTGGCATGATACATAGAGATTTTGAAAATGCATGATGGTGATGTCTTCAAGAAAGGGTTCTTAGAAAGAGCTTGAATTGGTACTAGTCACTGAAGATTTGCTAAATTTGTGTATTAGTTTTAATAGTAATATTTTTAAGTTCATATAGATATATGTATTTTTGTAAAAAGACATACAATCATAATACCAAGAGTAGAATATTTAACCCTTGCTTTGGTCATGTATCAATAGATAACAAGTGTATTGTTTACATTGGTTTCACTATAGAACTTATGATTGTATGAACTTAGTAAGAGATTGTTTACATGTTAAGAGAGTGGATCATATATTGGTTGTGAGATCTAGAGGACCTTGTAAAACTTAGTTTGAGTCAAGAGTGACCATGTCTAGTGCATGAAGTCTTAGTGGACCGACATGTGATGTAATGTCCCCTTCGAAAAAAAAAACATAAGTAATTACAACGAAATATCAATATTTTTTTTAAACAGTTTATGATAATTCCAACACAACAATTGCATAAATAATACAATCTAATATATGCACAATTAGTAGAAGATAAGTGCTCTATTGCATTTCAATCATCCTAATAGTTTAAACAAAAGTTCAATATAACATTTTGACATTTCAATAACCCCATGCAAACTTTCATGTTCAAGGTGTAATCACGAAGTGCGAAGCACATCGCCATGTTCTCCAACCATGCATTGACATCTAAGTCATCCATGGCACCCCAGAACTTGGGAAACTTCACTTTCTCGAGTTCTCTTTGTATACTACTACTACCTGCTGGAGTGCGTTGTGAACCCTCATTGGGCATAGATGCTCTGCCCTCATCCCGATCAAGATGAATGATCAATGCCTATAACATCCTCTGGAAGGATCTCATCAAGCCTTTCACATATCCCACAACAACCTGCTCCTGCTCGATAGTCTTCTCCTCTCCAAGTGGAGCCGATCCCTCCCACGTGGATGCTTCTGAAGGAAGCATACCTTTTTTCCCCATACCACATCATTTACTCATCCTACATCCTCTGACCATGATACTTTTCATGAAAAAATCTAGATTTGTATTAGCGATACATATATAACTGTAAAACAAAAAAATGGAAGGCATAATGGGTCCATTGTTGTAGAGTTGAACCCAGTCTGATACGATATGTAATGTCCCCTTCATACACAAAACACAAGTAAGTAATTACAAGGAAAAACTGCATACATAATACAATCTAATATATGCATAGTTAGTAGCAGATAAGTGCTCTATTGCATTTCAATCATCCTAATAGTTTAAACAAAAATTCAATATAACATTTCAACATTTCAATAACCCCAACATGTTACATTCCAACATCACTTCATTCGCAGGATCAAGAATAACAACAACTACCTGCCCAATCCTACCATGCAAGGTTAGGACCTTTAAGATACATAATCAATGTTCAAGTCTAGGATTCATCCAATTGATTGTGACCATTTAAAGTCTCAGGACTAGCGATGTTCTGAGGTACAAGAAGGTATATATTCCCAAAACAATCATAGTTTATTTTTGAGTCAACAAGCCAAAATATTATCAAGGTTTAATTTTTACAATAAACACATCATCTATGTAACAATAACTCTGTATTAACACAAGTAAGCAACTACCACAACCATATTTTATATAAATATGTAAGCCATTAAGATGAATAATTATTATGGTACGACGTTTGCATAAGTAAAACAATGAAAATAGGTGGTAACCATAGTAACAACTCTAGTATATAAACATCTTGTTATTCTTAATTTAAATGTGACAATGTGTGTTACCCATACTATTAAAAGAATTATATCTAAGGCAATCCTCTTTAAAAGAGTAAGTCTTATTAGTCCCTGCCGTAGGCATATAGGGACTGCAGCAATCAATAATTTGTTGACTTCATATTAGTTTGTCCTTTGACCACAAATATTTGCATAATATCTATTGTGGGAGCTAGGGAACTAAAAACATTGATTTTTATATAATAAAAAGTACCATATATGTAATGATCTGATTCGATAACAAATTGGAGGTATTATTATCAGATTTCCTATTAACAATGTTTTATATGGTAACATATCCAAACTTTTTGATCGTATACAGTATTTTTGAGTCATATATTTTTCCTATGTATTGCTTGAAGGTGGATTAATGCTAGCATTAGTTCGAATGTTTGTCTTAGCATTTTCTGCTAGCTAATCGATATGATACTATATCCAAACTTTGTCCTTCGAATACATTCTCTAGCATATTACTATGTGTGGTTTTTTCTTTATTCTTGCATGCTTCGAGAGTCTTTGTCATTGTTGCGTACGTAAATAGGCCTGCCACGCTGTAGGCTTTATTAAATGTTTGCACAAGACGACGTTGTTCGACGATTTTGACAGTCTTAGGTGTTTACCTAACAGGTCTTGCATCGTTAAATGTTTATTGTACAGTTTCGTTCCATATTTTTTGATGGTGTTGTTTACAATGAAATTGTGCAAAATTGATGTTTATTGTACACTTTCATTCCATTTCTTTGATGGTGTTGTTTACAGTGAAATTGTGCAAAATTGTTCCCCACTAACATCACTAGTTCAGTGGTTGATGCTTGTTCGTTGGTTTGTTCTGTGCTTCTTGTTCTTGTTTGATTCAACTTTGCAAAGTTGAGGTCCTGCAGTTGCAGTTGCTTGTTCACTGGTTTTTTATTCTTCAACTTTGCAGTTGTTGGGCATGTTGTTGTGGTTTGCAAGTTTTGTGGTTGAGCTCTTGTCATCCCTCTTTGATGGGTAAGTTTTTCTTTCCATCGTTTTGTTGATGTTCATTTTTTTTCTACTTGCTGTTTTACACCTTCCGGACAAGATTTTTCAATGGCATGAATCCTTGCCTCAAAATTCTGTTGCAGGACATCTTTCTGTGTGCTCTTATTTTCTGTTCTTGGAAACCATGCGTATTCATATGCCATCTGCCACGTCCTACATATTGTGCCATAGCTATTTCAAAATTTAAAATGCAAAGGGGTTTAGAAAATGAATCTGGAGCTGTCAGAAAGGGGGACCATCCGCCGGGGTGTATAGGAAGGAAATGATTTTATTCTCTGGGTCAAAACACTGCATCCACTTGTTGCCTTTGTCCTGTCCTTTCTATTTCGTGGAAATTTTTATGCTTCTGAGAAGCTTGTAGGATGCACACCATGAATAGGTTCAAATCGGTCTTTGTGCTCAACAAATTTATAGTCTTGCTTATTTGCGTTGTTTCTTCTGTTTGGTTCACTTTTCAGTGTGGGTTTGTTTTCTTTTCATCTACTGGGGCAACTAAGGGGAATTGAATTTGACAAGAAGAAGGTTGAAGGATACATACCAGGCTTCGTACGCAGTTCCGTGCTTGTAGTTTTCTATTTTTACTTCTTTTTTTTTCCCCTTATCTCTGCTTTCATACAAACTAAAAGTAGCTAAGAAACAACTTCAAAATAATAGTTCGAAATATGAAACAAGAGATAGATGTTGACTCGTATTAAATAGATACACACTCCATTATACATGACAACATTGATGAGGTGTTGCATAACAATGGGCTTTTTAGATTGGATGCATTCTCGTATACTGTAGGGGATTGCCTTTTTGATGCATTTCAGGTTCTACTGCATTTCCGTTATTCCTTGACCGACCTGTGCAATGGATTGATAGATTATTTATTGGGATGTTTAAAAAATAGCGACGCTGAGGCATTGGAGTCGTATGAATACGAACTGGAATTTGATTTTCTTTGGTAGTTGCATGGAATACATGATGTCGCTTCGTATTTTTCAAAGATGCGGTTGTCTGCATCTCCAATTATTCCTGCACATGAGGGGGGGATTTGGGGAGATACATTTTGTATATGGTGGTTGTCTAATTGGCTCAATATATCAATTGGAATATGGTCATTGACAATAAAGACAATATATCTACTATTCAACAAAACTGCATCTAACAATCCATATTGCATCTTGTTCCATGATGCCGATGCTGTCAGTGGTCATTATGAACCACTGTTGTACAGAAAAATGTCCATATGCAATCTAGGGTGACCTCATATTTACTTGTCGCGCATTTGCAAAGACCTTGAATCATAGTGGAAACGAATTATGCGTCGCATAGACTGCCATGGTTTGCAGCTAGCGACAATTGTTGTATCTAGTTGTGGAGATAGTATGTTCAATGCAATTTGTTATTTGGTAGAAACAGAGTTCGATGTGCAATCACTGTGGATTTACACTGTACATTCCTTTTGCAATGCAATTATAGGGGGCAACCAACAAGCTTTTAGCTTCTTGCATCAACACCTTTTGCCATATCTCCTAGAAAATGTGTCGACAATTGCAAGTTGGCAGGAATAACTTGTAAACATGGCGCTGCCATATGAAAAAGGAAATGTGGAGGGTTGCAGATTCTGTTTGCAATGGCTATCTATCATATTCAGAGTAAATATTCAGGTGTGGTTAGCCCCGCCAGATGGAACTATCCATTCCTAGTCTATTGATTCGAATTACGATCGAACAATTGACATCCTCTCTTTGAAAACAGATACGAAAAATATACATTATCAACAT
>JASDQU010501230.1:0-16138 GCA_032191745.1 Picea mariana | reverse complement strand
ATGACGTAATTTCACCTCGTGAATCTCTAGAGACGTGTGTTGATGGGGGGGTGTTGGAACATCAAGCATTAATTATTCATCACACATCTCCTAGATTCATTTGGTCGAGCAGTCGAACTACATTTGGATACCAGTCGATCGAGCGATCGACTAGAACTCTACATCAGTCGGTCGAGTAGTCGACATGCCTGTCAGTAAAACTATCGACTAGTAGTCGAAGATAGTTGGGTAGTGGATCGACCAACCCAACAATCGACTATGAGTTGGTCGCATAGGTGGTCGGGTCGAGCATCCTTGTCAAGCTGAATAAAATTCATGTATTTGGTGGAGTCAACTATAACAACCTATGGTTACATGTGGACAAGATCTTGTGGATTCTATGGAAGTTTATTAGATATTGAGGCTATAAATAGCAAACCCCATGGGTCATTATCATCAAGCGATCAAAGTGATATCATATGGAGATATCAAGGTCGAATATGCACTATGATGTTCTGATCACAATTGGTTTTTCTTAAGTGTTGTAATGACATCTTTAGACACCACCTTTGTCTTCAAAATTTTATTCCCTCTTCTATTATCTCCATAATTATCTGTTTGTTTCGTTATAGGTTCCACCCCTTTCCCCAACAAGTAGTCCTATTAAAAGTCAATGACATGCTAAAACATATGACAACATTAAAAAGAACACTAATTGTACACTACCTAAATGATCCTATAAAGTATTAAAAAATCACATTATTCACTTTTTATTAAATCTATATAAATATAACACACACACTATTTGGCATATTTTTGTCATTTTATGTACAACTTGTTTTTTTGAATATCCAACCAATGTCATAAAAAAACATGAACTCAAAATCGTTGAAATTTTACATTTAATTTAAATGTTTTATTTATTTTATACTTTTTTTTATGTGTGGTTGTGGAAAGGAACCCGTGAACATTAACGCATAATAAAATTGTCAACTCATAACCTACCCATCATTGTCTTGTATATTATTTCATTCATATTTTTATCCATTTCTTGATTTCGTAACTCTTTTAAAACCTTAACATGTGTGACTTTTACTTCAATTTACACCATTAAAATTTTTAATAACCTTAAAGTATATTTATGTGTATGTTTGCATTTTTAAATTATTATAAAAGTTATAGGGTCTTATTTATTTTTATTAGAAGATTTTTCCATCTACCACTATCGTGAATTCTAATATGTTTACATAGATATTAGGATTTATTTATCTATCAAATCAAGAAATAAACATAAATGATAAATTCATTTATGAAGGCATAAAGAAAACACTACTAACAACCTCTATTGAGTGGAACATTAAGAAAACAATAAGACAACTTCCTTTACTTGCAATGTAGAACCTTAAAATAGAACTAGCATCACCTTTTTCCGTAGTATTGCAATACAATTGAGACCTCTGTATAATTGAGTATAGAGCCTCCATTACTAGGAGGTTGAGGATGAGATCAATGATTTCGTGATAAACTCATACGAGATCAATAATTTTATAATCAACTCATGTTTTATATATATTGAAAACAGTACAAACTATTTATTCTCTATATGTTATGTTCATCCTAAGTGTCCATCCCGAAAACAATTCCTTCTCTTACCTTACATTTCTATCCCACCACTATAACATCTTTCCTTTTTATACATGTCTAGACTTTATTCTCAATTTAATTCAACATTCTCATTCACCCATCAAAAAATATGCTAATTATATTATATGAATGTATAGTTTTATTTTTAATAGAAAAGGATATAAATATGCAATAAAGATGATCCATGAAAGTGGGAAGCCCTATTAAAAGTCAAGGACATGCTAAAACATATGACAACATTTAAAAAAAACAATAAATGCACATCTAACAGTAAAGGGAATCGACTCCACAGGTCACGGATCAAAGGCTCTAATTCTCGAATGAATAGTTCGTGTAACGAACTCCCCGACTTCAGTTTCTTAAAGTTAAAAACTATAAAAAAAAATTGGGCGGTACAGAGACTAGAGAAAACCCTTTTGACTCCTTAAGTTGATTTTTGTTTTTTTTAAATATCGAATTTTACATAGTGTGTACTGATTGTTTGAATTAGAACTTCTTTGAAGTTGTTGATAATAGTTGATATGATAAAGGGTGATTTCTATCATTTACCTTTCTCTTGTTAGGCTCTTAGGTGTGTTTAGTATTCATTTTTAAATGGTTTATATTATGAGTTAATGATTCAATGGTCTTACTAATTATTACTCATGGCCTTTAATCTATATAAGAATAGGTGTGGAAATAAAAAGATCATAAAAAGAAATATATATAGAGAAAAATATAATGTTAACTAGTATAAAAGCTTAAAAGTTATTGTGATGATTAAAAAGGATGGACTTGTTTTACATTTCATGAATTAATTAATTTGTTAATTTCAACAACTTGATATTTGAATTAATGATTTTAAATATTGAAATTTAGATGCATGCAATTTCTTTGTTTTTACAATGTTAGATAAATTATTCAATCTGCCTATGTTACACCTTTAAGTAGATCTTGAAACTAATAAAAATAAGGGTTGTGTGGCAGCGTAGTCCATGCCAAGCAGGTTATAAGGTAAATTGTGGAAAACGGGGTCGAATTGTAAATGACGGAAGTGTTCGGTGCAAAATGTATATCACGGAAATGTTGTGTGCAACATGTATATAACGAAACATGGGGCATAAAATTTCGTTAGCACTCAGGTGCGACCCTGCACATAAATAATTGGTTAAGTGTTGAAAGGAACAGTGGAACTGTAAGATCTATAATAGGGCGTCAAAATGTAAATGAAGGAAGTGTTTGGTGCAAAATGTATATCATGGTGTTGTGTGCAACATGTATATCACGGAACATGGGGCATAAAATTTCATTAGCCCTAAGGCGTGACCTCGCAGAGAGATAATTGGCTAAGTGTTAAAAGGAATTGTGGTCGGTCGGGCTCATGATGTGACGATATATCACCGATCGACGAGTTCGGAAAAAATCAGGTTCAAGTTTAAATATATTTATTAAAATTGTATTTATATTAATGTATCATAATAGATAATTTGTCATCCAAATGCAGACCATGTTCCAATATGTGGAGGAATTGCAGACCACATAAGTTTTTTGGTGCAAGTTGTATACAACAGAACTGTAGATGACGCAATTTTGGGGTGCAAGATCTATAATAGCACCAACCCGGGGTTCGAGCGAACCACTGAGTTGTCATGAGTAGAAGCAGAATATATATACAATTTGATAGGCGAGGCCTTACGTCTCCTCGGGAGCCCTTGTGACAACTGTTTTTCCTCTCTACTATATTTCTCGTTACTCTGTCGTTTTTCCGAAAATGTCCCAATGGGCGCATTGGCGAATGGACCAATTCACATTTGCGCTTGTGCTTTTATATCGTGACTCCAACCGACCACTAACATCCACTTTGAATGACAGAAGTGTTTGGTGCAAAATGTATATCACGGAAATGTTGTGTGCAACATGTATATCATAGAACATGGATCATAAAATTCCGTTAGTGCTAAGGCGCGACCCCGCAGAGAGATAATTGGCTAAGTGTTGAAACGAACTGCGGTCGGTCGGGCTCATGATGTGATGATATAGGACCATTAATTTAAATTGTATTTATATTAATGTATTGTAATAGATAATGTGTGGTCAAAATGTAGACCATGTTCCAATATGTGGAGGAAATGTAGAGCACGAAAGTTTTTGGTGCAGGATGTCTACAGTGGAACTGTAAATGACGCAATTTTTGGGTGCAACTGTAGATGATGCAATTTTTGGGTGCAACTGTAAATGACGGAAGTGTTTGGTGCAAAATGTATATCAGGGAAGTGTTGTGTGCAACATGTATTAAGTATATTTATTAAAATTGTATTTATATTAATGTATGTATATTTATTAAAATGTCCCAATGGGCGCGTTGGCGAACGGACCGGTTCACATTTGCGCTTGTGATTTTATATCGTGACTCCAACCGACCACTAACATCCACTTTGAATGACAGAAGTGTTTGGTGAAAAATGTATATCATGGAAATGTTGTGTGCAACATGTATATCACGGAACATGGAGCATAAAATTCCGTTAGTGCTAAGGCGCGACCCCGCGGAGAGATAATTGGCTAAGTGTTGAAACGAATTGTAGTCGATCGGGCTCATGATGTGACGATATAGGACCATTAATTTAAATTGTATTTATATTAATGTATTGTAATAGATAATTTGTGGTCAAAATGTAGACCATGTTCTGATATGTGGAGGAAATGTAGAGCATGAAATTTTTTGGTGCAGGATGTATACAACGGAACTATAGATGACGCAAGTTTTGGGTGCAACTGTAAATGACAGAAGTGTTTGGTGCAAAATGTATATCAGGGAAGTGTTGTGTGCAACATGTATTAAGTATATTTATTAAAATTGTATTTATATTAATGTATCGTAATAGATAACTTGTGGTTCAAATGTAGACCATGTTCCAATATGTGGACAAATTGTAGACCACAAAAGTTTTTGGTGCAAGATGTATACATCAGAACTATAAATCAAACACGTTTAGGGTGCAAGATCTATAATAGCGCCAATGTGGGGGTCGGTCGCGCTCTCGTAAATCGTTGTTTAATAAGTTTTTTTTGGTTGTTAAGAAGTGTTGTGTGCAACATGTATATCATGGAACATGGGGCATAAAATTTCATTAGCCCTAAGGCGCAACCTCGCGGAGAGATAATTGGCTAAGTGTTGAAAGGAACTGCGGTTAGTTGGCTCATGATGTGACGATATAGCACCGATCGACGAGTTCGAAAAAATTCAGGTTCAAGTTTAAATGTATTTATTAAAATTGTATTTATATTAATGTATCGTAATAGATAATTTGTGGTTCAAATGTAGACCATGTTCCAATATGTGGAGGAATTGCAGACCACAAAAGTTTTTGGTGCAAGCTATATACAGCGGAACTGTAGATGACGCGATTTTTGGGTGCAAAATCTATAATAGCGCCAACCCGAGGGTCGAGCGAACCACAGAGTTGTTGTGAGTAGAAGAAGAATATATATACAATTTGACAGGTGGGGCCTTACGTCTTCTCGGGAGCCCTTGTGATGATTGTTTTTCCTCTCTACTATATTTCTTGTTACTTAGTTGTTTTTCTGAAAATGTTCCAATGGGCACATTGGCGGATGGACCGGTTCACATTTGCGCTTGTGCTTTTATATCGTGACTCCGACTGACTGCTAACATCCACTTTGAATGATGGAAGTGCTTGGTGCAAAATGTATATCACGAAAATGTTGTGTGCAACATGTATATCATGGAACATGGAGCATGAAATTCCATTAGCGCTAAGGCGTGACCCCGCGGAGAGATAATTGGCTAAGTGTTGAAACGAACTACAGTCGGTAGGGCTCATGATGTGATGATATAGGACCATTAATTTAAATTGTATTTATATTAATGTATTGTAATAGATAACTTGTGGTCAAAATGTAGACCATGTTCCGATATGTGGAGGAAATGTAGAGCACGGAAGTTTTTGGTGGAGGATGTATACAGCATAACTGTAGATGACACAAGTTTTGGGTGCAACTGTAAATGATAGAAGTGGTGCAAAATGTATATCAGGGAAGTGTTGTGTCCAACATGTATTAAGTATATTTATTAAAATTGTATTTATATTAATGTATCACAGTATATAATTTGTGGTTCAAATGTAGACCATGTTCCAATATGTGGACGAAATGCAGACCACAAAAGTTTTTCGTGCAAGATGTATACAGCGGAACTGTAAATCATGCAAGTTTTGGGTGCAAGATCTATAATAGATCCAAAGAGGGGGTCGGTTGGGCTCTCGTAAATCACTGTTGAATAAGTTTTCTTTTGTTTTTAATGGCAATAAGTGAACCACTGAGTTGTCACGAGTAGAAGCAAAATATATATACAATTTGACAGGCGGGGCACTACGTCTCCTCGGGAGCCCTTGTCACCCCATTTTGAAGCTCGTGCGATCGTTTTTCCTCTACTATATTTCTCGTTACTTAGTTGTTTGTCTGAAAATGTCCCAATGGGCGCTTTGGCGGATGAACTGGTTCACATTTGCGCTTGTGCTTTTATATCGTGACTCCAATCGACTGCTAACCATTCGATGCCTAGCCACTTTTCAGATCGCATATTTCCAGATAGGCGGGATTTAGAACCGAGGTCAAATTGTATATGATGCAAGTGTTTGGTGAAAAATGTATATCACGGAAGTGTGGTGTGCAACATGTATATCAAGGAACAAGGGGCATAAGAAATCGATAGCGTCAAGTCACGACGAATTGTAGAGTACGGAAGTTCAGGTTCAAGTCTAAGTATATTTATTAAAAATTGTATTTATATTAATGTATGGTAATAGATAATTTGTGGTCCAAATGTAGACCATGTTCCAATATGTGGAGGAATTTCATACAACGAAAGTTTTGGGTGCAAGATGTATAATAGCACCAACCCAAGGTCACTCTTGAATACGTTTTTTTGGTTGTTAATGGCAATAAGAGAACCATTGAGTTTTCACGAGTAGAGGCAAAATATATATACAATTTGATAGGTCGGGCCTTATATCTCCTGGTTAGCCTTTGTCACGATCGATTTTCCTCTCTACAATCCTTCTCGTTACTTAGTCGGTTTTGAGAAAATGTCCAAATGGGCGCATTGGCGGATGGACCAGTTCACATTTACGCTTTTGCCTTTAAATCATGACTCCAACCGACCGCTAACATCCACTTTGAATGATGGAAGTGTTTGGTGCAAAATGTATATCATGGAAATGTTGTGTGCAACATGTATATAACGAAATATGGGGCATAAAATTTCGTTAGCACCAAAGCACAACCCTGCGGAGAGATAATTGGCAAAGTGTTGAAAGAACAAACTAATATGAAGTCATAGGATCATTAATTTAAATTGTATTTATATTAATGTATTGTAATAGATAATTTGTGGTCCAAAGGTAGACCATGTTCCAATATGTGGAGGAATTGTAGACGGCTCTCATAAATCACTGTTGAATAAGTTTTTTTTGTTGTTAATGGAAATAAGAGAACCACTGAGTTGTCACGAGTAGAAGAAGAATATATATACAATTTGACAGGCGGGACATTACGTCTCCTTAGGAGCCATTGTCACCTTATTTTGAAGCCCGTACGACCATTTTTCCTCTACTATCTTTCTCGTAACTTAGTCGTTTTTTCTAAAAATGTCCCAATGGACTCTTTGGCGGACGAACCGGTTCACATTTGCGCTGGTGCTTTTATGTTGTGACTCTGAACGACCGCTAACCATTCGATGCCTAGCCACTTTTCAGATCACGGATTTCCGTATGGGCGGGATTTATAACCGAGGTCAAACTGTATATGTCGCAAGTGTTTAGTGCAAAATGTATATCATGGAAGTGTGGTGTGCAACATGTATACCACGTAACATGGGCATAAGAAATCGATAGCATCAAGTCGCGACAAATTGTAGAGTACGTAAGTTCAAGTTCAAGTTTAAGTATATTTATTAAAAATTATATTTATATTAATATATGGTAATAGATAATTTGTGGTCCAAATGTAGACCATGTTCCAATATGTGGAGGAATTGCAGACCACAGAAGTTTTGGGTGCAAGATGTGTACAACAAAACTGTAGATGATGCACATTTTGGGTGCAAGATGTATACAACAAAACTGTAGATGATGCACATTTTGGGTGCAAGATCTATAATAGCTCCAACTCGGGGGTCGTTGTTGAATTCGTTTTTTGGTTGTTTATGGAAATAAGCAAACCACTGAGTTGTCACGAGGAGAGGAAAAATATATATACAGTTTGATCGGCAAGGCCTTACATCTCCCGCGGATCCCTTGTGAAGATTGTTTTTCCTCTCTACTATCTTTCTCGTTACTTAGTTGTTTTTTCCGAAAATGTCCCAATGGGCACGTTGGTAGACGGACCGGTTCACATTTGTGCTTGTGCCTTTAAATCGCGACTCTGACCGACCGCTAACATCGACTTTGAATGACGGAAGTGTTCGATGCAAAATTTATATCACGGAAAAGTTGTGTGCAACATGTATATAACGAAATATGGGGCATAAAATTTCGTTAGCGCCAAGGCGCAACCTCGCGGAGAGATAATTGGCAAAGTGTTGAAAGGAACTATGGTCGGTCGGGCTCATGATGTGACGATATAGGACCATTAATTTAAATTGTATTTATATTAATGTATTGCAACAGATAATTTGTGGTCCAAATGTAGAACATGTTCCAATATGTGGAGGAATTGTAGACCACGAAATTTTTTGGTGCAAAATGTATACAACGGAACTGTAGATGACGCAAGTTTTGGGTGCAAGATCTATAATAATGCGTCAAACTGTAAATGACAGAAGTGTTTGGTGCAAAATTTATATCAGGGAAGTGTTGTGTGCAACATGTATATCATGGAACATGGGGCATAAAATACTATTAGCACTAAGGCGTGACCCCACAGAGGGATAATTGGCTAAGTGTTGAAAGGAACTACGGTCGGTCAGGCTCGTGATGTGACTATATAGGACCAATCGACGAGTTCGGAAAAATTCAGGTTCAAGTTTAAATATATTTATTAAAATTGTATTTATATTAATGTATCGTAATAGATAATTTGTGGTCCAAATGTAGACCATGTTGCAATATGTGGAGGAACTATAGACAATGAAATTTTTGGGTGCAATATGTATATAGCGGAACTATAGATGACACAAGTTTTGGGTGCAAGATCTATACTAGCGCCAACCCAAGGAAGGTCGGGCTCCCGTAAATCACTGTTGAATACGTTTTTTTGGTTGTTAATGGCAATAAGAAAACCACTGAGTTGTCAAAAGTAGAAGCAGAATATATATACAATTTGACAGGCGAGGTCTTCCGTCTCCTCGGGAGGCCCTATCATGAATGTTTTTGCTCTCTACTATCTTTCTCGTTACTTAGCCGTTTTCCTGAAAATGTTCCAATGGGTGAGTTGGCGCACGGACCAATTGACATTTGTGCTTTTTCTTTTAATCATGACTCCGATCGACCGTTAACATCCACTTTGAATGACGGAAGTGTTTGTTGCAAAATGTATATCACGGAAATGTTATATGCAACATGTATATCACGGAACATGGGGCATAAAATTTCGTTAGCACTAAGGCGCGACCCCACAAATAGATAATTGGCTAAGTGTTGAAAGGAACTGTGGTCGATCAGGCTCATGATGTGATGATATAGGACCATTAATTTAAATTGTATTTATATTAATGTATTGTAATAGATAATTTGTGTCCCAAATGTAGACCATGTTCCAATATGTGGAGGAATTCTAGACCACAAAATTTTTTGGTGCAAGATGTATACAACGGAACTGTAGATGATGCAAGTTTTGGGTGCAAGATGTATAATAGTGTGTCGAACTATAAATGACGGAAGTGTTGGGTGAAAAATGTATACGAAGGAAGTTTTGGGTGCAAGATGTATATAACGGAACACGCGGGATAAGAATGTGATAGCACTAAGTTGGGACGGTGCGTTGAGATATTTGGCCAAGTTTTGAAAGGGAGGGTCGTCGGTCGGGTTCCTAATGTGAAGATATAAATGGAAATGAGGATTTGACAGTTCGCTAATCAATCAACTCGCGAACAATCCAGGAGTCCGAGAAAATCAGGTTCAAGTTTAAAGGGATTTTGTTTATGTTTATTTAAAATTAGGAGCCCGAGAGAGTCAGGGTCAAATTTAAAGGGATTTTGTTTATGTTTATTTAAAATGTATCCATATTAATGTATCTTACTAGATTATTTGTGGTCCAAATGTAAATCATTTTTGAATTTGAATGGTGTTTTGGGCTTGGAACGTACAAGGGACAAAGAAAAAAATACATGACTTTACATTTTGTATATCGAACAATATTTTGAAATATAGGAAGTTGCAATACATGCACAATATAGAACAGGAACATGTACAATGAAATGATTTAATTTTAGGAAGAAATACAAATTCCAAATAACAACACCAAACATTGAATATCAACATAGAACAACCCCAAATATTTATATTTAGCTAAACTAGGTCACAAAATACATTTGAGAATATTTCCCCCAAAAAATGTTGTCTTCGAATTTGCAAAAAAAAAAACTATGGGTCAGTACATATTGTGTGAAATAAAAATGAATTTTCCAGAATGAACTCGATTGCAACTATCACCGACTACGAAGCAAAGATGTACAAGAATGAAGTTTGCAGAAAGAAGAAAGTCGACGATGGAAAACAACAAAATCTGTCAAGAAGAAAGAGAAAATTGTCAGAACTGGATTAAAGCTTTGTTAGAATAAGTGGATGAAGACAGAAGAATGTAATCAGTATCAACTTACTATGATGATGTGGCATGGCTTGTCATTTTTTTGCTGATGTCAATTTATGGCTTTCCTCGGCTTTGACCTTCATTGGTAATCTAGTCGACAACTTTTTTCAACCATTCTTCGATGTAGCTCCTCATGGGCGCCACGTTCATTTCATGCCGGATTTTTATATTGAAGAGTTAACTTTCCAAGTCCCTTAGATCAATAGACAAGTTGTGTAATGCTTCTTGAATATTTTTGTTTCTAATTGCATAACCAACTAGACAAGTTTTCACGTCATCTTCACCATATTCAAGAATGCCATAGAAATTTTCAAATGACAGTCTTTTATAGGTATGAACTTGATCATAAAATGCTTGTTTGGTTAAAAACAACGAGTTTAATATCAATTTAGGATCTTGGACTTCATTGGTGCTTCCAGCTAGATCTATCTTAGTTAGCTTCTTGAATAGTTTGTCCCTCTTAGATATGGTATGGCTACATTCTTGAACAATACCAATCAGGTTCTTTACCTTTTGTTTCCAACATCCATTTAGCTGGTCTATTCGATTCAGGGAAGGGAGATCCTCTTGTCTTCTTCTGGATTCTGTCATACCGGTAACTTCAAAACCAAATGGTAAAACTGCATCGAGATAAAAACCTTGCTCATCCTTGAGATCTGCTTGTAGATACTCATGAAAAGCATGCACTCTTGTTCCAAAAGAGACCACATTCTTTGACATCTCCCAAGCTTCTGTTATTAATTCCATTCTTTTGTTTATATTCTTTTCCACATAGTCTCGGGTCGATGTGAGAAGTCTTACTGATCCTTTTAACTTTGGCGCAAGTGTGGTGGACTCGACCATTTCCAAAGGAGTAGCAAACAATTGAAGAGGCATTACAGTTGCCTCCAATTCTTTGATTCGCGTCTTTAACATGAGGTTCTCTGGTTCAAGGCCGCTAATAGAGTCATCTACAACATCTCCAGTTTCTCGGTGCATCTTGGATATCTGGGAAGGGTGCATGTTGAGTAGGTTGAACTCTGAACGAGATGTGCCTTTCTTATTCTTTACATCTCTGTTTTCAATAATCAATTTTTTTGATTCCCTGTCAAAAACAACACTCTGAAATGCAAAAGACTCTTCTTCATCCAAAGTATCTATGCCAAGTATGTCCATTTTGGGATTGTGAGGAGAAGTGTTGTCTAAGTGATCGTCATCAGGGAACAATTTTTCAATGTCAATTTCTAGTTCCATATCTTCAAGGCAGAGATCGTAGATATCGATTTCTCCCCTCGGTCCCTCATGTTCTTGGACTATTGTTTTCTGTTTTTTTCCAGTGGGAAGCTTGTGACAACTTTCAATTTTTCCCGAGGGAGTGTTCTTATCTCCTCCTCCTCTTGAAGAACTGTGTGTGAATTTGTTACTTGGGTAAACCGTTGGAGTATTGCCACAAGATGTTGTTGTCTTGGCTGTGGCAATCGAGGGTTGGTCACTTTTTTCACCCAGGTCTTTTCGGTTCTTCTTGTGCGAATCATTGGTACTGGTTCGGAGTCCATTCAGGATAGTGTAAGTGAAAGAATTGTTGAAGTGGTTCCTGACCATGAAATCCCAGACTTTCCAATGCATAGACATGAATTGTCCTTTCCTTTTTTCAAGAAAAAAAAACAACCAGTAGATGTACTCCCCTGCTATTCCAACAAAAAACATTGTAGCAGATATGTAACATGGAAGGAAGCAAGGATTTTGTTTAGACCCAAAAATACTTATAACATTATAGTTCTCCATTTTTTCTACTGTGTCTCTCCTATCCAGGAAGATTGTCGACTAGCCATAGAACCGAGAGAAATACCTTCCAAATATCAACACTTTAAAAAATGTAACAAAATAATTGAAGACCTTATAAAAT
The DNA here is from genome assembly GCA_032191745.1 of Picea mariana. Taxonomy (NCBI): domain Eukaryota; kingdom Viridiplantae; phylum Streptophyta; class Pinopsida; order Pinales; family Pinaceae; genus Picea; species Picea mariana. The sequence goes on along the minus strand of JASDQU010501230.1, from coordinate 3,822 downwards.
AGCTGGAAAGCGTCGTGTCTCCATAATTTCTGGCACGATAATTTTAATGGGTCAAATTCAGAGTTCATCTTCCTACACATAGATAATCCAAGAAATGGATAGCAATTCGGCATGACAAAAATTAAATCAGGTGGCATAAATAATTTCTTCTTCCTCTTGTATTGCAATAACTGGGAAGAGTTTTGAATGGAAATAAGCTTGGGGCAATGAAAGATGGTTTATTTCTTGATTGTAAAATATAAAATATATAGAAGCATCTGAGAGATGCCAGTTGCACTTGCTTGTCTCGTTGTCCTCGTGAAAAGGAATGCAATTTGCTGAAAAAGGCTTTTACATGCACTGACCTATAATATGGCCATGTCTCGGGGAGTGGGTGATGATTCCTATAATAACTTCGGTAAGAGGTCTAGTTCATTGCCATGTTTCTTTAAGAATTTCTTGCAGTTATCACCCTTGAAAGTAGGCATTGGGTTGGGAAGTGTTAACATCTTTGGAAAAAATTTAGGCGATAGGGAGATTTCGAAATGGTTGCCCATCTGGATAATCCGCTACTTTGGAATATAGTTTTTTCCATAGCACGTGACCAAGACCTTAAAGTTAAAAAAAAAAAAAGCGTTGGTCCCCGTGCTCGAAAATATTCAGGGTATCTCTACAGACATGGTGTCCAATTGTAGCCATAAGGTGATGAAAACCTTCCTTTGCTCCTTATTGTATCTAAAATGGACGTTGCAACATTATAATACAATATCTGGTAAATCTTGGTTCAATGTGTTTTAATGGCAGATGCCCTCGACCTTTTCGTCTTTTAATGCCAATCTTTTCAAAGCTAATAAAAATGTCATCAATTTGCATTGGGAAAGCCTGTGAAGATGGCAGGGAAATTGAGAAACTACTGAAAAGTGGGAAAAACATTGACATCTGTGTAATATACCTAGATTTTGACAAAAGCAGGTTCAAGTCAAAAGATAATTTGTTTATATTTACTTAAACAAATTCCATATTATTTTATTTTATTGGTGTTCTATGTTGCCCAAATGCAATCTATGTTCAAATTGGAATGGTGGAGCAACATTTCCATATGCAAGCAGAGCCTCAGATATGCAAACATGTAAGGTTCTAAAATTATGTGCACAATATTAAAGAGCGGCATCATGTGAACACCTTTGTAGATGATAGCAGGCCAACACAATATCAAATTATTTCTATGATGACGTCTTATAAATACCAAAACAACCATCATTTTTTTGCGAATTTGATATTGACAGAAGAAACTAATCAAATTCCATAATATTTTCACATAAATGCATTTTAATGGGAGATTACCTCGAGATTTCCGCTTATCAATGCCAATATTTTCAAGCATCTGTGAAATGTCACCAGTAAAATCATAATTAATGTCTATTGGGAAGGGGCGAATGTGGTGGGCATGGACGAGAATTAAAGATGCTTTGGTACTTTTTTTAACTTGGGAGTCCATGCTGGAATTGTAGATCACCCAATTTTCTGATGGAAGATGTATACTCAGAACACGGGGAATGAGAGTTCGATAACAGGTACCTGGGAACCCGCGGCCATAAAATTGGCTAAGGAAATGAAAGCACTTGGGCGGACTCGTGATGTCAAGATATAGATGGATATACAATTTGTGAGTTCGATAAAGAATGAGGCTTGCAAGTTGGAGGAGTCTGGGGTCAAATTGTAGATAACCAGAGTTTTGGATGCAAGATGTTATCCGAACATGGGGCATGGAAGTTCGATAATGCATTAGGGGGGGGGGGGACTTGCGGTCATACAATTGCCTAACTATTGAGATGAAGAGGGAAATATATCAACAGATGCTTTGAAATATCAACAGATGTTGGGAAAAATGAGTCACAAGCTTCGAGTCCAGGTCGAATTGTAGATCACCGAAGTTTTAGGCGCAAAATGTTTACCGCGCACACGGGGTGTGAGAGTTGGATGGCGCCCACACAGGAACTTGCAGACATAAAATTCGCGAGCCATGAAAATGAACGGTGGTCAGTCGGACTCGTGATGTAGAAATATAGATGGACATGAAATCTTCCACTCCGTCCTCTAGGAACACGTGAACATAGACATGGATCACCCAAGTTTTGGATGGAAGATGTATACTCGCAACACGGGGAATGAGATTTCAATAACGCGTAGCCAGGAACTTGTGGCCATAAAATTGGCTAAGGAAACGTAAACGCTCGGTCAGACTCGTGATGTCAATATATAGATGGATATACAAATTGTCAGTTCGATAAATAGTGAGACTTGGGAGTTTGAGGAGTCCGAGGTCGAATTGTAGATGGGTAGATAGTGTTAGATAGTTGATAGGGATCACCATCCGTGAACAATCACAATATTGAGCTCGAAATCCCTGGATTTCGTCTGTCAATTTGTATATTGTGAAATTCTGAGTGATGTTTGGAGGACACGGAACAATAGAAGTGCAATGTTGAGCTAGCCAGCCCGTAATTCCTCCTACCAATTTGTATATCGTGGAACTCTTGGGTGTTATTTCTAGGACACAGAACAATAGAGGTCCAATTTTGAGCCCACCAGCCTGAGAACCTGTGATCCAAAAAGTGGCTAAGTATGGAATGCGGGATCCGTACATGCTCTATAAAATTGGCTAACTGTTGAGACGAACAGGGAAATATATCAACACATGCTTTGAAATATCAACAGATGTTGGGAAAAGTGAGTCGCAATATTTGAGTCTGGGTTGAATTGTAGATCACCGAAGTTTCGGGCGCAAGATGTATACCGTGCACAAGGGGCATGAGAGTTGGATGGCGCCCACACATGAACCCATGGCCATAAAATTCGTGAACTATGAAAATGAACGACGGTCAGTTGGACTCGTGATGTAGAGATATAGATGGACATGAAATCTGCCACTCCGTCATCTGGGAACCCGCGAGCATAGACATGGATCACCCAGGTTTTTGATGGAAGATGTATACTCGCAAAATAGGGAATGAGAGTGCGATAACACGTAGCCGTCAACCCGCGGCCATAAATTGGCTAAGGAAATGTTAGCTCTTTCTCGGATTCGTGATGTCAAGATATAGATGGATATACAAATTGTCAGTTTGATAAAGAGAGAGTCTTGGGAGTTCGAGGAGCCCAAGGTCGAATTGTAATGGGCATGGGAGTTCAATAATGCATTGGGGGGGAACCCGCGTCCATAAAATTGGCTAACTGTTGAGACGAATTGGGAAAAATATCAACAGATACTTTGAAATATCAATAGATGCTGGGTAAAATGAGTCACAGGCTTCGAGTCCGGGTTGAATTGTAGATCACCGAAGTTTCGGGCGCAAGATGTATACTGCGCACACGGGGCATGAGAGTTTGATGACACCTACACATAGAACAGGGGAGAACGGCTAAGTATAGAATAGGGAAAATAAAGGGAGGTAAGAACCAACATGAAAGCAAACTATTACGTAGAAACAAATGAAAATAAAAGACAGAGTACAATTTTATTTATTTAAAGATAGCACAACAGAAAATGTAATTGACACGAAGACAAGTCAATGTACAGGAAGATATGGAGTGTCCAAGGAGGGGAAAAAAAAATAGAGTTGCAAACCAGTTCAACAAATACAGACAGAGTAAATGAAAAACCATTGGTTATGGAACACAGGTAGAAAAAATGCACCTTTGCATGGATTCTTCTACATTCCTAGTTAGGAGTTCTTTGCGGTGTCTAGTTTTCTTGTTTGTTTCTATGAACATAAGCACAAAACAAAACGGACATGAACATAAGTTGACATGTAAAGAAAAAATCAGCACTATGTACATAGA